>VWZV01017481.1:1585251-1648674 GCA_013397155.1 Irena cyanogastra
CGGCCGGCGGGCCGACGGGGGTGGGAGGAGCCGGGCAGGTTGTGCCCGCCGGGCCCTCCTCCCTCGCTCCCTCCCCGCCCGGCGGAGAGGGGTCGGGGGAGGGGGCAGCATGGCCTGTCCGTCCGGCCCCTTTTCCAGCGCTCATCTGCCCCGGGAGTGCGGCGCCGCTCCTCGCAGGGAGAAGAGGTCCGAATGGAGACAGACGGCAGCCAGCCTGGCCTCGCCTCCCCGGACTCCCCGCACGACCCCTGGTACCTCTGTGGTGGCTGCTACTGGCCGCCCCNGGGACACCCACGGTGGGTGCTGTGCTTGCAGAGGGCTTGCGGGAGTACTTCAGCCAGTTCGGCGAGGTGAAGGAGTGCCTGGTGATGCGGGACCCGCTGACAAAGAGATCCAGGTGAGAGGCCAGGCCCGCGCCTCCCTTCACCCCCGCCGCGGCCCGACCGCCACTTTAACCAACTTTCTCTCTTCTCTCCGCATCCCCTCTTCTGCCCGGGCTGCGGGGCTCAGGGGCTTCGGGTTCGTCACGTTCATGGACCAGGCTGGCGTCGACAAGGTCCTGGCCCAATCCAGACACGAACTGGACTCCAAGACGGTGAGATGACTTCTCTCATCTCAGGGGTGCATTTGCCGGCAGAACGGCTGTGCTCGGAGCAGCCGTCGATTGTAGTGTTTGATTTCCAGTTAGAGGTTGTAAACTATTGATTTCTGATACGGATCGATCGTTCCCTTCTCTGTCCCACTTGCCGGCGGGTAGCCTAGCTGCTGCCCAAGCACAGGGCTCACCGTGTGCCGATTCCTGGTGTGGGTCTGTGGATCCTGGTGATGGTTTTCGTCTTGGCTTTCGCCCGTTGGTTGTAAGGCCCATCTGGGCAGTGACTGTAGCCTTCTCGAAGCTGGGACACCTGAACACGTTTGGTATGAGGATTTGCCCCGGGAAATAAGATGTGGCTGCGTTTGGAGAGAGGGAAGCCGCCCTTTCATCCTGTGTGCTACCGAGCACTGATCCCTCCTCAGGGGTGCTGCTCCCCAGTGCCCAGGCCCGGCTTCCCTGGCCATGGTGGCCTGTGTATCCCCCCTTCCCGGCAGAGAGCCCTCATTCTGTACACCTCAGAGACTCTCATGTGGTTTCCCCAGGTGAAGTTTTTGTAATGGTCATGTAGGTTCAGGACTTTATTGTCTCCAAATGTGGCCGGTGTCTGCCCATGTGGGCCACCACTGGCTTCTTGGAGCAGCTGCAGCTCCAGCCCTCACTCTGCAAATTTGGGTGGTGAGGAGCCCTAGCTAGGCCAGCAGAAAGATTTGGTAGCTCACTGGACTAGTGGCAGAAGGTGGTGGGTCCTGCCTTGTGAATCTGTGGTGCTCAGAAAATGTGCAGACTGTTTTGAGGGGTGGGGGTGATATGTCTGAGTGGGAGGTCCCTTCTCTTTAGTTTCAGTGACTTGCCTTCCCCTGAATTCCTTTTCCTTATTGCTGCCCTGGGGTGAAGGTGAGGGTAGGGATGGGGGAGTGGTGGGGGCTGCAAGGGGATGGCAATGGTGAGAGGGCATGTTCTGGCTCCAGGCAAGGGCTGCTGAGGAGTCCAAATGCAGAGTTTTATTTCTTGCAGTGCGTGGCCCAGGCGTCCTAGTCTTTATCTTGGCACAAGGAGAGGGCGGGAGAGCGAGACCCTCTTTCTTAGGGTTTACGGCATGAGTTGCAGCAAGATTTATGTCTGTTCCTGTTTAACTGCCTGGATCGCTCCCTTTGATGTGCACAGGTCCTTCCTCCCCACGGGAGCTCCTGGTTAAACCCACCCTAGCCTTCCTGGCTGAGTCTGGGTCCCCAGGACTCCCGGTCCTCCTCCTTCCAGGAGTGATGTAAAAGTGAATTTTGCTCAGGGTGGGGGGGGGGGGGGGGGGGTTGCAGTAATGTCTTTTGAGGAGAGCCCAGGGTTTTCTTTTTTCTCTTTTTTTTTTTTTTCTGGCCTGTGTAAACACAGTATCTGAGCAGCTAGTCCTGTCATGAGTCTGTGGGCTGGCATAGACCCCTCTTGAAAAGGCAAGCAATGGATGTCGGTTGTGCACTAATCCTGGAAGTGTTTCAGGGCTAGGAGTGAGTCCATTCTTCTCCCCAAGCCGCCGCTGCCGGCTGTGCGAAGGGCGCTCTGCAGCCCGTGGTGCAGCCCATGCGGGCAGGGAGGGACAGTGGCCGCTGCAGGAGAACAGAAGAGCCTCGTGGTGCAGGGTGCGGGGGGACCAGCCAGCCATTAAAATTCCCTGCTGCATCTGCTCCGCTCGCCCCACCGGCACGGCACGGAGAACAGGGACAGTTTTGCCAGGGCCTTCTTTGTTAGGAGCTTTGATCTTCTTCCCCCTTCCTTCTTATTTTTTGTTTAGTGCAGTTTTCAGCTGAGTCAGTTGTTTTGAGGTGTTTTGCCTCGTGAGAGGTTGGTCGTATGGGAGCGCATGGAACCTCCATATGCCTTTTTCCTGCTGAGGTGAAAGGCTCTGCTGTGAGTCGTTGGTTAAATGACACAAACTCATCTAAATCTTAATTTAGAGTTTTATTAAACTTTGCAGGAAAAGGCCTGGTGTCCGGTAAGGACAGCCTTGTCATGGGACTTGGTGTCTCCTGGCAAACAGCATTTGATAGACAGTGTCTGCTCAACTTGTTGCTTCATTGTTTCCTGATTCTTCCTACTCTAATGAAGGCAGTTGGTCCGATCCTTCGGAGCAGCCTTGTTCTTTTCAGACTCCTCTTTGTTTGTAAGCTAGATAGCAGACTACAGGGTTATTTTTGAAAATACTTGATATGAGAATTGGCTTTACAGTCTCAAGGTAAAAGATTTGCGTGACTTTGTAAAGCTGCAGCTGGCCACTGCCTTGAGCTACTTCTTTACGCACTCCGGGAAGAGTACTTGGCAGTGCTGGGTCATCCCGTCGTTTCTTTGTTGCCGTTGTTGAGTTTTTGCTGGGTTTGTCTTTTGTGCTGGAGGGAGTGATCTGCAGCTCCCCGGCGGTGCAGACCAGCAGGGCAGAGGTAGTGACAGAGGTTCAGTGAAAGAACAAACCCAGACCTGGTGTTCCGCAGGTCCTTCCCAGCCCTCCCTGTGCTTTGGGACACTGATTCCAGCTAGGCTAACACAGGAGTTACGTGACGTGAGCTATGAAATGGGTCTGTAGGTGGCCTGAAGAGCATTACTGAGGACCTGGCTGGCCTGTTGGTACACCTGTGACTTCAGTGGGATTCCTCATCCCCAAAGCCTTGTGGGGTGAACTGGAAGCAGTTTGAGCTCAGGTGACTTCCATTCACTGCAGCCTGATCTGGGGTTTTGTTTTTTGGATACAATCTGAGCAGTTCTGAATGCTCTTAGCAGATTTCTATCTGGGTTTGCAGAAAGGATCCATTACGTCAGAGGGTGACACTGAAACACAACTCCTCCAGGGCTATTTGTTTTAACACCAGAAACGAGGGAATAAGGTACTGGTTCCTTTGCTTTAATTAGGAAAGACTCTAGCAACCAAGGAACAGTCCAGTTTGAGTAACTTGAGTCTGGCACCGAACTCGCTCTCCTCTGCATGTTCCCAGGGCTGTGCTTGCAGTCAGTCACCCCAGCCTCCCTCTACCTGCAACAATAGCTGGTTGTGCAGAAGAATTTGTGAAATGACTGCCTGCTCTCTCCAGCCAGGAGGACACGTTATCTCTGCCCAGTTGATCACACTCAGGGTAATGAGAAAATGAGGCTGAGCTTAGCATTGCTGAGTATGAAAGCATCTTATTGGCAGGAGCTGAATGACACTGGCTGAGAAGTAAAAGACAGTAGATTATTGTTTTTGCTTATTATCTGCCATCAACCTCCTGGTCTCCTGCCGTCCCCTGTCCTCAGAATTCGCTGTGGGTGTCTGCACTGCCAGGAAGCAGTGGAGGGGGTGTGTGTGACTGGGGAGGGGAGGGCCCGGATGGTTCCGATGCCCCAGGGAGGCACTGGAGGGTATGCTAATCTGCCGGCACTTGGGGAGCGAGGTTTATTTTTGAATTTATTTGTGCTCTTCAGTTTTGCCTGTGTTTACCTACGTGCTGAGTTTATTTATGTTGTAAGCTGTGAGTCAGGATGGAGGTGGGGAAGGCAAGGAGAGGAACTGGTGGAAGGGCACAGGAGGGCCAAGCTCCAGGGCTGTGAGACAAGTAAAAGGATGCGGGACGGGAGGGCAGCCAGGCTGGAAAGCTTAACAAAGCAGTGAGAGGAGCTGGAGAAACACAGCTTCCTTTTGGGCTGCTGGGCTGATGGGACAATGCTCTGGGCTGCCCTCCCAGCTGCAGCCTGTCCAAGTGCAGGGGTGAGCCAAACCTGCCTTTACCACAGGTCTTTGTAAGCTGATTTGTAGGTCTGGATCATCCCCGATGTGATGTAACTTTACAGGAGTTGCTGTAAAAATAGGCTATAAAGAGAGAGAGGTGGTGGCTGAGGAGGAGAGAAGGCTTTTGTGGGTGTTTGGCTTGCAGCTGCATTAGTGTTGTCCCAGCTTTTGTGGTGGTGCTGGTGGTGGTGTGAGGCCAACATAGGCACACGCTCATCCGTGCTGAGCCCGGCAGAACACGCGGCACCTGGATGGCGGCGCGGGGCCCGGCTGCTCCGGCCAGCAGCAGGTTTATAGGGAAGCTGAACAGGCACAATGGAGGCTCAGCCCGCGGAGGGAGGGAGGGAGGCATCACGGCTTTGTGTGCAGCGCGGCCTGGGGAGAGGGGCAGCACGATCCCTGTGGCCGCAGCCTCCGCAGCCGGGGGGGCCTGGGCTCCTCGGGTTAATTTGTGCCATCCTGTCTGCTCTTTTATTGCTTCTTTTTGTCTGCTCTTCAGTCTGTGTTTGAGGGGATGAAATGCTTAGGGGTTTGTGTGCTGCTTCTTTTCTGTCTTGTTACTACCCAGATGAACTCCGTACTTGTAGGCAGAGTGAAGGGTGAGAGCAAAAAAAGGCAAAAGAAACCACTTTTAATATGAGGCTGGTGATGCAAGGCACCCAGGGGCTGGCCAAGCGAGAGAGTGCAGCCCAGCCTGTTAATCCCAGCATGTGATGGGCTCTCACTGCATCTGCCCAGCGCTCAGCTGGAGATGGACCACTGCATGCTGGGACTTGTAGTCTTCCTGGCTTACACCTTACCAAGAGGGAAAGATGTCTGCAGCCAGCTTCACTTTATGGACCTCAGGTAGATTCTTTGGGTTTTTAGCAAGGTGCCACATGGGCAGAGACAGCTGCGCACATGGAGGAAACCCTGTGTCTGCAAATAGGCAGGAAAAGTGTGTTCACCTGTTCTTCCCCACATCTCTTTCAGATTGACCCGAAAGTAGCGTTCCCTCGCCGAGCACAGCCCAAGGTAAGCACTGTGGGCAGCCTTTGTGCCACAAAGGGCAAAATTTGTGGTGATGAACCTTGTCCTTCTGTGCAAGGTGGCCAGTGCATGCAACAGAGTTGCTTGCTGGGGTTTGCTCAGGACTCACCTGGAGCGCAGTGCTGGGAGTTTGCATGACAGTCTCAAGGTAAAGGAAGGAACCAGGAGGCCCTTTGGTTGTACTGCAGAATGCACTAGATAGAGCTGGTGGATTAAATGGTGCCCAGAGTGAACTTAGTCCTTCCGAGGTTGCAGACAATGGTTGGAAGTTCCAGGCCTTAGGAGATATGGAACAGCTCCATGCTTTGATGTGACACAGGTGGAAGAGTGTTGTGTGTGTGCACCTGTGTGATGAATAGGTGTATGGCAGGGAAGGGGAGAAGGATTTCACTTTATGAAATGTCCTTGTGTGCTTCAGTATTGGAAAAGGCAAAAGGAGTTTGGTGTTGGATTTTACCTACAAGATGCTCTGGCATTAAAATGCACAGTGGCAGGAACTTTGTCCAGGTGTGCACCTAGAAACTTTTAGCTGAGGAGCCAGCAGCACGCTGGATACTGCCTTTAAACTTTGGGTCTTCCTTTAACTTGGCTCTTGGATGTCAGTTTTAAAGTTTAGAGTCTGTATTCCAAGTGCTGTTAGGGGTGAAAGAGCTGGGGAGAAGCTGTGTTGAGAAGCAGAGAGGGAAAGAGGAGACTGGTGCTGGGAAGGAAGTAAGGGGTTCAGGCACTGAGAACAATTGGTGAGCAGGTACCCCAAGTAACTGGAGCCAGGAAGCACATGGTAGGAATTGGGTTAATTCCATTAAGCAGTTTGGTGACAGAAGGTGCTTTAGTGTTAGAACGGGCTGCTCTCCAAGCCAGGGAATTGCTGCGGATTAGCCCTATGCTCCTTGGGGTAATTAGGACCATGTGTTCCTCTGAGAGCAGGGGTGTAGCCAAGCAGCTAAGGGGAGGATGCAGCCGGAGAGCTGGTTCAAAGGATGTTGGTGTGCCTCAGCCTGGCAGCCATGGCCCCTCTCAGGGTAGTTAGTTTTCTTCCTTATCCCAGCTGTATCAGTGACAAGTGGCGGAGGGATCTTGTCTTTACCTTCTTGCAGAGGCAAAAGTGATTTAACTGGGTGTTGACTAGGCTCCAGTTAAGTGACTGGAGAATGGTAGTGAAATGAGGCTTATTCCATTTCAGACTGGAATGCTGTGCAATTTGTGGGGTGGGAGGGCAAAGCCTGGGGAACCTGCCTGTGATGGTACCTCTGGGGTTGCCTGGAAGAGGCTGGCTGTGCAAAGTGGCAGGGCTGGGGAAGGGACAGCTATGTCCCACACATATGGGTGGCATCACAGTGGCAAGGGAGTAGTGGCAGGTTGGTGAGGGGAGAGGCTGGTAATTGTCTGATGAGGAGGTGGTGGCTGAGTGCTGGCACGTGTGGTGGGCTCTGTGAAGACAAGATCATGAATCTGGTGTGGGACAGATCTGCCAGCTATATTTGGCCAGAGGGCTTTGAGAAGTTGGAAGCTGAGCTGCAGCAAAGGGAAAAGCGCTTCCCGGCAGCAGAGGGGAGTTAGTGGCCTTTTGAGTCTTGTTCTCTGCTCGCTCTGGGTTTATTTGGTGAATTCCTGTCCTTCCCTTTTCCAGATGGTGACCCGAACGAAGAAGATATTTGTGGGTGGTCTGTCTGTGAACACTACTGTGGAGGATGTGAAACAATATTTCGAACAGTTCGGGAAGGTAAGTCTCTTGAGTGATGTTGGATCAAAGCTGTTGCTTCTGGGGCAAAAGGAGTTTTCTGAACTTTTGTGGGGGCGGGATTAGAAGCTTGAGTCTTTTGCAAGGGTTAAGTAGATTAAAGGTCAGTTACAGATGCTGGCTGGCTGTAATGTCCTTGTAGGGGCTACAGCCAGTGACTCCTGCCCTGTGGTGATTTGAAACAGAGTTTATCCTTGTTCCCAGAGTTGCTAGGACCTTGGCTATGGGAAAATTTTCCCTATCCAGAAGCCTCTTGTGGCTCACAGCTTTGCAGTTTGTTCAAATGCTGGAGGAAGGTTTATAGACACTCCTAACAGAGGCTGCTTTATCAAACCTTTGATTTTGGCCTGTTTCTAACTCAAAATGTTGTGATTTATTTTTCAATAATCCTTTATTAAAAATAAGCCTTTTGGTCCTGAAACTTTTCCTGCTGAGTCTTAGGCGAGTGGTGGTGTAAGTTTTGTATAGTTGAAGGAAGTTTGGCACTAAGGCTGTCCCTTGTGTTGGTCTGGCTCTCCTGTGGCTGGTAGTGGCTCAGGGAAAGGTGGGCTACTGTGGCTGGAAGTCACTTGTGCCATGGTCCATGACAGCCAGGTGTGTGAATTGTGAGACTGGACCGAATCTCAGGATTGAAGGGAGTTCAGTTGTGACCTTTCAGCTGAGGAAGTTGTCAGCATCACCAGGAGTGGTATCAGCAGGATTAGACTGAAGGATCCCAAGATTTTTAATGGGATTAGGAACTGAAGGGGATCATCGTACCCAAGTGCCGAGTGTGGTTGCCTGTGTGGGCAGGACATTGTGACTGTTTCACTGGTGTTCAGTGGAGTTGTGCATAGGTTTGCTCTTTGGGGCAAGAAGCGTTGGATTCTGCAGCTCTTGGAACCTTCCTGCCCAGTTAGGAGGGAAGAACATGGTTTGGTGGGTGGTGACCTGGCCAGAACGTTGCTGATAGAATCATGGTCACAGAGGGAAGTAATGTGGAAACTGCAGGGTGGGCATGAAGGCTTGGTATTAATTTTCTTTTGAAATTTCCTGAAAAAGGGTGATGTTATGTTAAGGCACACTAATTAGTGAAAGGACAGGGAGTTTTGTAATCAGATTTGCCATATTGCTGAAACTTTTGGGCAGAAAATTTGGGACAAGTATCTGCTCAGAACATTCGTTCAGGTACTAAAGCCAAATTTGCATGTCCTGGTGTGCAAAGTAGAGAAAGTGGATGGATATCCTTATGTTTGCCAGTTGGTAGTTCTGTGTGGTTTCATTTTCTATAAGAAATAGGCAAATTCTGTTGTTTCCCCAAGAGCTTTTACATGGTATCCTCAAGGGTGCCACCACTAAAGGTGGTGGTGTCCATGTGTCTGTGCAGCCTGAAAGCTGTTTGACTTGCAAGTTCTCCTGTGCTGCTGGTGGATGTGTTTGATAGGAAAACAAATTGTCTTTGGCATAATCCCCTTTTAACCTTGACTGTATCCTTGCTAATTCAAAGAAGAAGCATGTCACAGAGCACTCAGTGTACAGGCAGTTACAGTTGCAGTTGCTCTAGTTGAGCAGTCCTTTCCAGCTCTTTTGAGGTGCTGCTATGTTTCTCTGGTTTAATGGTTGTGTGCTGAGAGGTGTCCTGACGCCAGGCGACTGGCAAGGACTGGTTGTGTATGACTGTTTTCTGGAGAGGGCAGGAGGCAGAGCTCTGCACAGCTCGGTGTGATTCATTTCTGAGGAACCAGTGTCCCGGACAACTTCCAGTGCTTCAAATCTGCGCGAGGCCAGCGCAGCTGTCCCTGGGCTCTAGGGAGTTTCCATGAGGAGACATCAGAGCTGGTCAGATTGACTTGCTGTTTTCAGGGCAATTTTCTGACTCATCTGTTCACTTCAGATGAGAGACTCTTCAGAGCTCTTGTGTAAAGCATCGTTCCTGGCCTGTAACCATCTTCCAGACTAAGCCTCAGATAATTCACCCATGGCCAGGAGAATTGTTTCCTGAGAGATTCTCTACAGTAGATAGCTTGGTATGGCTGATGGATGGGATCAGTGGGAAAGTGCATTTCAGAGGAAAGCCTTGTGGCCTTCAGCTCTGGAGTTCTGAGCTCTGAATGTGCCGTTGTATGGTTTGTACAGCCTGTTGCCTTCAGTTTCAGCTGTGACTCATGGAAAACATGATTTTGATGCACAGTCTCTTTTGGTGGCTCTTTATGATGTGCTGGGGACTCGCAGGCTTCAGAGGTCTCCTAGAATCCCATCTTTACAGGTGTCCCAGACACCACAAGTGGTCTTCATCTCTTTGATTTATGGCATCTTTAAGTGAGAGATGCTGAAGCTCCAGTCATGGTATCCTTATCTCAGAAAAAGTTTTTTCATTAAGACTTCCCAAGTAATTTGAGTCCAGTACTACTTCTGGAATTGTATCAGGACTGTGTGAAAAGGAACTGTTAAGGATGCTCTTTGAAAGCATTTCTTTAGAGGATTTACCCTCTTAGGAAAGAACTTTGTAACTATACCCCTCTCTTTGAAGTGGCCCCACAGTTACCTAGGACATGGCAGGACAAAAATTGCTCCTCTTTCCTCCTCCCTGTCCAAGGAAGACATGGGAACACTTAGGACCTAGAGAGGAGAGAGCTGAGAGTACCAAGTCATCCTATCTTGATTCCTCAAGCTCAAGATGCCAGGGTCCCAGGAGTGATTTTTAGTCAATTGTTGAGAATCCAGTGGCAAGCTCAGTTTGGATGTTGGCTTCAGGGGGGAGATCATGCTCTGCTTTTGAGGACAGGGGAGTCCAGACTGCTGGATGGCTTTTGCATGAAGGTTTGTATGTCACCCTCAGGCCACAAGCCTGAGTGTGTCTCAGATTTGCCACCACTTAAGGTCTTTAAATTAGGATAGATGCTTTTGAAAAGTACATTTTAGCCCAGACAGAAAGCATGTACATGCTGAAGGAATTACAAGAGGAAATGCTATGGCCTGCAGAACAGATGAGGTCAAATTAGATTATCATAATGTTCTCTCCAGTTCAAATCCGTGAACTGCAGCTCACAAGTCTACCAAGGTGGTTGGTGTCGGTGCATCTCAGGTCAGAAGCAGCACACCTCCTACGTCCATTAGCAGGAAAAAAATGGAAGTTTAGTTGAGCTGCAAAGGAAATGGTTTTCTATTTCATTAGACAAAAGTCCCAAATGTGATTTTTCCATTTTGGCATATCTGTTTGTTCTCCTGTTTTTGTTTTGTTTTGTTTTGTTTCCTTGCTGTGTCCAAAACCTTATCTCACCCTTGTAAAATGGAAGTGGCAAAAGAAAGGTGAAAATGTGTGAAAAGGAAATCCATGAGTATTACTTAGTGATAAGCAAGAGAGAGAGAGAGGCTGGCACCCCAGTGCTTCAATCAAAATACTTGGTTTTAGCAGGCACAAAAGGTTAAGCTTCAAAGAAGATCCCAAATACAGTGTTGAGTGCCTCTGCTTCAAAGAGGAATCACTTTGGGTTTTTTTTCCCTTCCAAAACTCTGACTAAAATATATGGGCTGCTGTTTTCCTGAGAAAGAAAATACAATTTTTTTTTTTTTTTTTTAGTACACAGAGGGAGATTGAAAAGTGATCTTAAGCTGGCTGTGGTTTGTCAGGTGCAGCTGCGAGGGCTTTGAGCATAGCAGGATCTCTAGGAAACGCCTCTCTGGTTCCAAAACTTGAATCTCTCTGAGATCCAAGCTCAGGCCATGCACATGCTTTCTAAAGGAGATTATTTTTTCAACTGTAGGACAGAAGTCCTGGAAAGACTTTCATTCACAGTATGTGTAGCCAAGTAGTTTGGCTTGAGTTGGATGGTGTTGAAGATCTTTAGACAGCACAAGGAATTATTTCAACAGCTTCTCTAGATTCAGGCTACCACTCTCAGTGAAACCTGCAACAGAAAGAGAGGAGGAAGGTGTCTTGCATCTACCACCTCATGCACAGCTAGTCCTCTGTCTAGTTCAACACATATGAGAATGCCAGAGGAGCTCAAGTTGCAGCTTCCTCCTTTGCTACTTTGACCTGTGGGAACATGTTGTTCTGTATTATATTTGGGGAGGAAAAGGAGGTGTCCATCAGAGTAATGTCTTTGGACTGTTGGGTCTCTGATATTGTAGGCAAGGTTACTTGTTTCAAATCAAAACTGAAAAAACGCAGATCATCTTTCTAATGCCAGAGTTGGTCTGATGAAGTTCTGTGGTAGAGAAAGTCATATAAATTGCAAGATAGGAGGAGGCTTAGAACAAATAAAGTCATCCTATCATGGAGCATATCTAAACTGTGAAATCTTTACTGCAGGATGTTGTTGCTAAAATTTACATACACTCCAAAATGATTGGGCAAATTCATAGAAGGTCTTTTAACATACACAGACACCCCTTTGAATTCAGAAAATCTCCAAATCACAAATAGCTTGGACAGGGATGTAGTGTTCTGGGCTCTGTGGTAATATCCTTGCCATATCTTTATGTTCTACCAATGTTGTCTGTTGGTTGATGTCTTGGGAGGTTTTGGACAAGGCAGAGCTCTGCTCTAACTTGATGCAGCTGGTATTTTGTTTGTCATCAGGAGAGAAGCTGATCTTAACAGAAACTGGAAGTGTAGAGGTCCTAGAAGAAATGGGGGCCTGCACCCGAATCAGGTTTTTGAACTCGTGGTTTTGTTGTGTACTTTTACATTTGGTGAAGCAGCAGTGCAGGAAATACATTCACAATGACGTCTTTGCATGACTCACTAATCAGTTGCAGCACCAAGGGTGCTTGCAAAGTGCTTAAAACCAGTCTGCATCCCTCGCTGGGCCTGAGGTAATTGTGTGTGGATGAGTAGGTCATGAAAGCTCAGCCTCTCTGTGAGGCAGCTTCTGCCCAGAGAGAGAGAGATCTCCTCTCTAAAAATACCCTGGAAGCAAACAAGAAAAAAGATCTGCGGTCTGAGGAGGGTTCTGACCTTTAGGCTGCCATCTAATACTCCATCCAAATTCTGGGCCTGAGGGGTCCTGAGGTCTCACTGGGGTGATGGCTGTTACTGTTCATGGCTGATACTGTGATGAGGGAAAATCACAGTATCTGAGGTGCTGGATCACATGAGGGTTTGTAGGTCTGTCACAAATGCATATTCATTCATGTACTCCTGCCAGAAGAATGGGGTGGTTGACTTAGGTGTATGAAATGAGTTTTCCCTGCTGACTAATGGGAGAGCCTTCCAGATACTGATGGCAAATGTCTTTAAAGGAAGACCTGTTTCTGTGCTTACAGTGGACATGATTTTCCTCACTTTGGATTGGGAGAATGTTAATTAATTAATCCTTAATCTGCCGCTCTCTGGAAATTTCAGGGATCAAAGCTACTTGTCAACCTGCTGTGGATTTCCAAACTGGATTTTGGATTTTCTTCCACAGATCAGAGGGCAATTTATGTAAATTCTCACACATAACATCGTTGCCATGAACAGATGGGGAGGGGAGGAGAAGGGGAATCTGATCACCTCTCTTGTGGCAGTAGGCAGTTTGGCCTGTGGTAACAATGCCTCTGGAACAAAGGGTTCTCTGTGCTCCGCATCTGGTAGGCACATAGCCAAAAACACTCTAGCAGTAATGGTCATTCAGGTCTTCTGGGGTTCATCTGATATTTGCCAGGTGCCTGTGTGAGAGCGGGCAAGGACACCTGGACAGGCTGTTCTGCTCTCCTGTGGCATGGAGCAGGCTCTGTCCCCTTGGCCAAGTTGCATTCCCAGAGTTCTGTGAGTCTGCAGAGTCGGGTAAGAAGGGTCTTAATGGCACAGCACACCTGCACCCTGGAGCCAGGCTCTGTGTCCATGCATCCTCCTCCCTGGAATTGGCCTGTCCTGTTTGTGCAGCTAGGAGAACCTCACAGGGTTGTTAATGCTGTCTGTCTGTCTCTTGACAGGATGGCTGAGTGGTTTTTAAATAGTTTGGTTTCTATTTTCCATATGGAAGCTGTCTCAACAGTTTCTATTTTTCTGCCTAACTTTACTACAAATATGTTGCTGTGATTCCTTCTAGGACCAGCTTAGTCATTTTCATTTGCAGTTCAGGTGGAACATGTCCATCTCCACAAACCCTTTGCTTGAATATTTGCAACTTTCAAAATCTGCCTTTGTGAAAGTGCATCCAACATTTCCTATCAAACTGGTACTGGAAATTGTTATCTTATTAAATCTGCATGAGGATGTCATTGGCTTCCCCATAACAGATAACTAAGAATGAAACAGGAAAATTGAAAGATATTAGAGTGGAATTAAAGCTCTGAAAACCCCCAGGTATTTTGGCCAAGGCTGGATGGATCATTTGTGATTGTGGCACCTTTAAGTGAGAGGTGCTGAAGCTTCAGTCATGGTATCCTCATCTCAGAAAATACTTTTTCAGACAGACTTTTTCCAAGTAATTCAGGTCTAGTACTACATCTGGAATTGCATTGGGACTGTGAAAAGGAACTGTTGAGGATGCCTTTTTAAAGCATTTCTTTAGGGGACTTACCCTCTGAGGAAAGGGCTTTCTCTGAGTGAACTCTTTTACCAAATGGCCTCAGTTTTTAGCACCTGGCAGGACAAAAATTGCTCCTCTTTCCTCCTGCGTGTCCAGGAAAGGCATGGGAACACTTAGGACCTAGAGAGAACACAGGAGATTCCTCAAGCTCAAGGTGCCAGGGTCCCAGGGGTGATTTTTATCCAACTGTTGAGAATCCAGTGGCAAGCTCAGTTTGGATGTTGGCTTCAGGGGGGAGATCATGCTCTGCTTTTGAGGACAGGGGAGTCCAGACTGCTGGATGGCTTTTGCATGAAGGTTTGTATGTCACCCTCAGGCCACAAGCCTGAGTGTGTCTCAGATTTGCCACCACTTAAGGTCTTTAAATTAGGATAGATGCTTTTGAAAAGTACATTTTAGCCCAGACAGAAAGCATGCAAAAAAATCACTCCTCTTTTTTTCCCCTTCTTTAGGGAAGGCATAGGAACATGTAGGACCTAGAAAGAAGGGAGCACCAAATTATCCTGTCTTGATTCCTCTAGCTCAAGGCACCAGGTTCCTGGGGGTGATCATTTACAAGAGCGGATAGTGACAGGACAAGGGGGAACAGCTTCAAACTGAAAGAGGGAGAGTAGGTTTAGATTGGATCTTGGGATAAAGTTCTTCCCTGTAAGGCTGGCGAGGCCGTGGCACAGGTTGCCCAGAGAACCTGTGGCTGCCCCATCTAGGGGCAGGTTCAAGGCCAGGTTGGATGGGGCTTGCAGCAACCCGGTGGAAGGTGTCCCCGCGCAGGGCCGCGAGGTTGGAACGAGGTGATGAATCCCTCGGGAATGCCGATTCGCCTGTGCTGGGGTGCCGGAGGCCCCCGTTGGGTGCCGTCCCGAAGCCCATCACAGGCCGCGGGCACTGAGCGCTGCGGGGCGGCTTTGTGAGCCGCTAATCCGGGCCCCAGCTGCCATGGCGGCCGCGTTGCCATCGCGACGGCCCCGCCGGCGGCCGCCTTTGTTGGGGCCCGGCGCGGCCCAGCCGGGAAAGGCCCAACGCGACGGTGGCGGGTGGGGAGGGAAGAGCGGGGGGGGGGGGGATCGTGGTGGTTCACCGCCACAAAAGCTGCCCAGTTATGTGGTTGTAGAGTCGGTGCAGGCAGAGCTTTGGTGGGTGCTGGATGTGGTGCCTCAGTGTGAGGGTCTGCCCGAGTTATCTATGGTATGAGATAGATTTATTCCCTGTAGCAAGGGTTAGGGGGGAAATCTGGGCCCTGCTTTACCTCACAGGTGTGTGCTGTGACCGCCCAACTCAGCTCACAGGCTGCCTTGAAAGGAGACATAAAGATGGTCATCTCTAGGTTTTAATGGCAATAAAATATATCAGTTAGAGCCATAGCCCTGGAGCTGTGTGCATACACACACACACATATATATACTTATATACTGCAGAAGATTTAGTTTTTAGCAGGAAATAGCTTTCAAATAGAGTACATGTGTTGCAATAAATATGTTTTTGCAAGGCGAATACATTTTGGGCTGCTGGGTAGACACCTCAAAGCAGAGGTTGAAAAAAGCGCAGAAGGAGGAAGGTTGCAGCTCTCCTCACAGCATACAGCATGGTTTGGGATGAAGTGGTTACGCATCTTCTTTCTCTGAGTGCTTGAGTGCTGTGGCAGTGCCCAGCCATTGCCTGGGATATTGCTGTGCCAGGAATTTGTGTGGAAGTGCAGTGGGCTCTGCCACTTGCAGTTGCTCCTGCTTCCCAGGCTCTGCAGAGAGGAGGGCTGGTCTGTCAGAGTAAGTGAGCAGTGGGCCTGTGCTCATTGACACTAGTTTGTTTTTTCCCTCATGCCCGTCTCTCATTGTGATGGGTTTGTGGTCTCCAGCTACCTGAGCTAGCAGTGGCACTGCCTCAGAGTGCCTTTGACACAGCTTTCTCCCGGTTTACTGGGGAGGAGAACAGCTATTTCCCCAGCCTTCTTGTGAACTGGATGGGGGAATGGATCTAGATTTTAAAATGAGGAAAACCAGATAATAAAACCTGTTGAACTTTTTTAAAGCTGCATCAGCTTTCCCTCCAGCACATCACAGTTGTGCTGTACCATGAAGGGGAATGGTGCAGATGTGGGAACAAGTGATGATGGGGAATGACAGCATGAGGAGCTGCTCTCAGCACCCATCTCCCTAACTGTGTGTCCTGGGAAGCTGCTGAGGAGTTGCTTCATGTCTGTGTCAAGGCTTATGTCCCCTGTGGCTCCAGGGGCTGGATGCTTGGCATGTTTCTCAGGTGTTTGTGTATTTGGCTGAGGGAGGCTGAGCCAGGATGGTAAGTGTGTGAGATGAGCAGGAGCCAGGTTGTCTGTTGTCACCTGGAGTGGATGTGTTAGACAAGGCCAAGGGCATAAAATATGATCTCTGTCTGCTTATGATGGTACTGGAAATGTCAGTAAGGTCTCCTTTCATCCACCTGGCCCTGAGGTGGAGCTAGGTGTCTTGTGGTGTCGTGGGGGCCTGAGACAAGGAGCCTTCCCCTTTCCTGACTGGAGTTATGGGGTTTTGACGGGCAAAGCCCATGGCTGCCCGTGCCAGGGCATGGGCAGCGCTCTGCCCTCTCCAGTGACTGTTCAAGAGGAGGCAGCAATGCAGATTCTTCCCGGGGCAAGGCAAGGGAGTAATCCTGTGGAGTTGGGGGGCGTGCAGGGCTTGCCGCTCAGGGAGCGGCTGTCTCACATGGAGGAGGAGGAGGGCCAGGGCAGCTGCTGGCCAGAGACTGCTGCCACCTCCCCTGAGCACTTGCACGTCCAGTTTCATAATCGGATTAAGGCAGTGGTATTAGAGGAGGGATGGGTCAGTGGGACAGGTTTACACTGGGGCTTACACGGAGGGGATTGAAGTGTATTTTTTAACCCTGCTCGGGCTGGCCTGCGGAGTGGATGCGGCTCTGCAAGGCAACACCCGCGGGAAGATGGGGGGGAAAGTGGCACCAGGCGGTGATGTGCCGGGGAGGAGAGCAGCCCCAGGCCGGCTGGGGGATGGGATCCGACCGCCCCTCCCCCCGGGAAGGCAGTCCTGCTCAGGCCTTGCAGTAAATTTGCTCTAATTACAGCCTCCAGCAGTGGGAAACCTCACTTAGAGGAAAGGCTCCTCTGGGGTGGGGGTGGGGGCGCTTCCCAGCTTTCCCAGGCAGGCTCTGTTGTCTGAGGCCTCCGCTTCCCCCGCCACTGGGAGGCCCCTTATTCCTCTCCCCTCTCCAGCTTTGCTTCTCTGCCCCCCTTTGATTCTCCTCTCCTTTGAGGCCAGGATTTGGGAACAATGCCCTCCCTGCTCCTTGGCCCCCGGCTGGAGCTGCAGGCAAACAATTGGGGTCGCTTGCTGCTAGGGGCTGGGCTGAGGGGGCTCAGCCCAGCAGCACCTGCCCTGGGCTGGTGGGGGAACCAGGACCACGCTGGTTGTGGCTTGGGGAAGTGCCTGGTGTGATAGCTTATGTGTACTGCACATGTGTGCACACCCTGTTTCCTTCTTGGGGACAGGATGTCTCATCTTGATCCCCTCAGGCTTGGGAAGGCCAGGGAAGCTCAGAACGATTGTGTTGGAGGATGCTCGTTGCGTTGGAGGACCCCCAACAAACAAGTAATAATCTGACTGCATCCACTCTCTTTGCAGGTGGATGATGCGATGCTGATGTTTGACAAGACAACCAACCGACACCGAGGTGAGAGCTGTCTTCTGACCCTAGGAGAGGTTACTGCAGAGGATTTGCCTCCTGCCTTGCCTAGGGAGGGGTCGGTATCCCAGCAGCAGGGGATGCGGGTCGCAGCTGCTCTTTATCTTGCCTCGTCGCCCTATTCTTTTGCATCTGCATCCTTTACCAGTGGCCCTCGCAGCACAGAGAGCTTTTGTCCAGTGTGTTTCCTGTGCTGTAAACTCATCGAGTTGCAGATATGTGAGAGGAGACTGCCCCCTCCTCTGCGTGTTCACCTCCGCAGCTCCAGCCCGCAGTGTGTGTCTTACCTTGTCCTGAGTAATCTGAGCTCTGGGAAAGCTGACACGAGAGCCTGAAGAGTGCCTGCTTCTCGCCCCTTCCTCGGCCTGGAGCCCACTTGTGCTCCCAGGTCACCTTTTCTTACCTGAGTCCTGCTGGTGGAGTCTGGTTACAGGATGGGAGCAAGGCTGTGCTATACACACCCAGCCCATCCATGGGCGTCCCTGCCTTCCTGGTCAGTCCTCAGACCGACTACCTGGTGGTGTGGCAGGGCTTGACACTTGCATCCAACTCAGAGATTTAATGGCAACAACTTGACCTGCAAACTTAGCTTCAGCCTCTTCCCAGTCAGGGTCAGTAACAGCCCTGTGCTGGGCTGCTTTCCTGTGTGTTGTTTGAAGCACTTCCAAGCACTGCTGCCCTGAGAGAAGCGAGGGAACTCTCCCTTCTGCTCTTGCTACACTCTGTGCCCTTCTGATTTTTACTTTTTTTCTAAAGCTATTAAATCTACTCTGACTGCCAGGCTTCGGCAGTCGTAGGATGTTCCAACTTCATCTTGAAAGGGAAGAAGCGTTAACCCCTGTTCCTCCATGGGTCCCTGCCAGTCACTGGTCCAGTTAAAGTTGTTGGGCATTTTGGGAGGCAGCAGGGAGAGCTGCCAGCCACTTTGTCCACAGTGAGGGGCTCAGCCCAGGGCATAGCAGGCCTGGTGGGGGTCTGATGGGGCTCAGGACTGTTTTGGACATTTTTCTGCTGAATTCCTGACCTCCTCTGCTTGTGGGTGTTGAGGTGAGTGGTGTGAATCTACCTGGGCACAGAGAGATGGAGAAGTTTATAGCAAGATGTTTCTGGCAGTGTGGAGAAAAGGTGGGGTTCTGGGCAGTTGATTCCCGTGTGCTTTTAAATGTTATTTTACAGCACCATGGAATTGGCCAGCTCTGGAAAGCGGAAAGTTCTGCTTAATCCCAGCTTGCTTGCACAGCAAGCTTTAAGACATCCTCCCACCTGCCTCAGTTCTCCGGAAACGGTTGCAGTCAGCTTAGAGGAGTTCAGTCTGCCCACCCGAGCTGGGCTTTGCCAAAACTGTCAGCGAAGGGGTTGGTGAGAGAAAGGAGGTGTGAGCGTGGGCCAGGGGCCAGGAACACGCTGTCCTGTCTTACCCCAGATACAAACCTTACTTTGGTGAAACTTTGCAAATCACTGTGCCTGTATCTGCCTTGCTGTGTGCAGCTGCACTGCTGATCTGTGTCTGCTCACACAAGGCTTTATGGCCAGTGCCTGCGAGGGAGCTGCAGGGTGTTCCTGCTGGTGGGGTGCGTTTAGCAAGGGTGGTGATGTCCTGGCAAGCAGCTGTTGGTTTCCCCACCGATTCTTTGTGTGAGCATCTGCCCAGATCCTCCCCAGTGTTACCAGCCATGTGGTTTGCCTTGCAAATAACAAAGTTAAAAAAAAACACAAAAAAAACCCCCAACAAACAACAAACCTGGGTTTGAGACCAATTGGATTCAGAGTGGGTGGGAAGTACAGGATGAGTAGGAGAGGAGAATCTGTAAGAGGACAGTCCTGTTCTTGTGCATAAAAGTAGAATTTGCTGAAGAGGAAAGATGAGTGACAGCTGTTTTCGAAAGGGCTGATTGTACTCTCCTTTTCTCCTGCCAATAAAAGGCTGTGAGTAGAGGGTTCAAACTGTAAGAGGTCTGACCTGATCAGGGAGTTTTGCTTTTTTTTCAGGATTTGGGTTTGTCACATTTGAAAGTGAAGACATTGTGGAAAAAGTGTGTGAAATCCACTTCCATGAGATCAACAACAAAATGGTGAGTGTCTGGGGAAGAACCTGGGGGAGCAGGGACAGGTGTGGGAGAGAGCAGGGCAGTGGCACTGAGGCAGGGTGCGAGGCACTTGAGTCCTGACACATCTCTGCAGTGGGGAATCAGATTGAGTTTTTTCCCAAAAATCACAGCAGTCAGTCTGGGGAAGACACTCACTGTATAGAGATGAACAAACATAATACTGAGTTCTCAAGGAGGAGAGCTAATTAAACAAGGAATTGTGCTGTGCTTGGAGGTTTTGAAGTTACACAAAACCTTGTAGTGGCCTGGGAGGGGGCAGGTTTTACCTTTATTCAGAAATGAGGAAAATTAGGCTTTGAGGCTCTGGTGTGGGGTCAGGTAGAACATCAAGGGCAAAGGAGGACACAAAGAGAAAAGCAGTGTTGGAGCTCCCCATTGCCTGTGGTGGCTGCAGAGCAAGAAGGAAGGCTGGCACCACGTGAGCTGGGGGCAGCGATGCCAGGGAAGGGCAGCGGAGCAGGCTGACAGAGGTGGCTGGAGCTGGGACGTGCTGTCACGCAGGCAGCCCTGCCTGGCCTGCCTGTGCTCTGTGGCCGTGCCCTGTGACAGTCTGTGATCCAGCCTGTGACAGGCAAGCCTGATCCTTACTTTCTTGTGGCAGGTGGAGTGTAAAAAAGCTCAGCCGAAGGAGGTGATGTCCCCAACGGGCTCTGCACGAGGGCGGTCCCGAGTCATGCCTTACGGGATGGATGCCTTCATGCTGGGGATCGGCATGCTGGGTAAGCCCCCGGTCAGCTCTGTCGCGCTCCCCCCGCTCCCGGCCGTGCCAGGCAGCAGCTTAGAGGTTTATTCCGGGAGCGGCGGGGCGGCCAAGGGCAGCGCTCCCCGTGCGGGGCCGCCAGGACTGTTCGCGATCGCAACTTGCCCTCTGGTGGCACCTGGAAAAACTGCAAACGTGCCACCGCTGCCCTGCGACAGCCAGGCTAGTCCTGCGACAGTCGGGCCGGCTGGGCAGAGCCCCTGCGGGGGCGGTTCTGCCCCTCGGCAGCTCCTCCACGGTCCCACAGTGCCGTGGCACATGGACAGCAATTCCTTCATGTGGAAGAGGATGTAACTGCAGAGCTGGGTGTGGAGTAATCTGTACCCAGGCATCTTCCACTTCTACAGGCTTACTGATGAATTAGTTGATTAAAGAGCCCCTAAGCTTCCACTTGAAACAATGGTCTGTGTAAATGTCCCCACTGCCATTTAAACACTGTTAAAATTCCCTTAAAGTTCAAGTTGAGTGTTGTCTCACTCTGTTCCCTCCCTCTCAGGTACACCAAAGAGCTGGTATTGCAGGGAAAGCTATACATTTATTATGAGACTGTCTTGTAAGGAGAAGTTGGTGACAAGCAGGCTGGATTTCTCGTCTACCAATGCTCCCAAGGCAAAAGTATTCAGATAAAAATTTATAAATTAAAACCAAAAGTCATTTGTAGCCATATTTTCCAGGTCCACAAAACCTCGTGCCTAGATCTGGGAGTCAGCAAGATGCTTCCAGTGTGAGGGCTGGTCCTGGCTTCTCTCTCTTCTCACTTTCATTGGAGCCAGGACTGAGCTGACCCAAGAGCATTGTTTGCTCAGGATCATTGCTGGTGTTGCTGGGCAGGGTGCACTCAGCCTGGCTCTCAGGGCTAAGCCTGCTGAGTAGCAGTTAGTCACTGAACAAAACCCCCAAAAGGGCATTTTTCCACCAATGTTTTCACTTGACTTATTGAAGGAAGATAAATCTCCAGCCTGTGGTTTTGAGTTTTGCTTTTTCTAAGCTATCTGAATTTTAAAGCAGCAAGACTCAAACTGAATCACTGGGAAATCCACGGACTCTTGTCTTGGGAGATCTCAAATCAAATATTCATCTGTGAGTCAATGCCCTGCATTCTCACAAGCTTGTTCCTATAGGTGGTCAGCTTCCTGGGGAAGAGCAGGAGTTGTGCTCCTGCCTGTGCCAGGAAGAAATGTTCTTTATACCTGCATTCACCAGCCGTTCTAGCGCAAAAGTGACTCAGCCATTCAAATGCCCCCTCCTCTCTGATCTCTTGTTTGTAAATCCAGCTGATGCATCAGAAAGCCTTAGTCTGCAGAGCCGTGAGTCTGAGAAGGAAATCTCCATGTCCTTACATGTTTGGAGCAAGGAAAACTTAAATGGGCCTGCTAAAACTCCTCTGCAGGCTCACACGTGTTGTGTGCTTTGCCCAGCGCTCTCCTGGGGCTTCTGCTGTTACCCCTCTTTCTGCTGTCTAATGCCAAAAAAGCTCATGCTTCTTGTGAGCAGCCTTGCCACGCTTGCAGTAACGGAGTCCTTCTCTCTTCCCCAGGTTATCCAGGCTTCCAGGCTGCCACCTACGCGAGTCGAAGTTACACTGGCATTGCACCTGGTTACACTTACCAGTTCCCTGGTGAGTGGAGCTCCCTGCTCTCTTCTTTGGTCTGCCTTCAGGTGATGGGAGCCCCTGGCATGATCTATAACCCAGGCTCTGCCCCTTTTCACCCTTTCCCCTGTTTGGTCTTTCTTTAAATTGAAGATGGATGTGGAAGGGGGATTGGAGAAGCCCTGGAATAGGTGGGAACAGCTTGTCCTTCATTAGGATTTTCCTCACGCTGCAGTGGCAGGAAAAGCCCAAGGCTGCTCCGACATCCTTTCTGCTGGCCTCCTCTGCAGGGCTGCTGCTGTGACACAGAAGGGCCCCGCAGCTCTGCCTGTCTCACTGCCTTTGTGTGTGTCTGTCTCTCTTTACCAGAGTTGCCATCACTCTGAAAGTAGCACAGAACGTTAAACCTCATGTGCCAGGGAACTCCCAGGGACACAAAAGGCAGGTGCCTGCAGCACTGCAGTTGTGTTCTGAACAGTGCCTGGACCACTCACAGCCTTTACAAAGCATCTGCTGGGCCAGGGGGCTGCAGATCCCCTGCAAACTTGGTGGTTTCAAGCTTCTAACACTGCCGTGTGCTCAGAACATGGATTCAGCGATCAATGGCTGAAACCTGCCATGCCACAGCTGCTCAGAGCTGTGGGGCCTCCCCTCCTGCTCTCTGCCAGGCTGGAGAATGAGGCAGAGCACACTTAAGGGACACACTGTGCTATTGCTATTGCTATTTTCTAGAGTTGTGGCAACTCTGAGCATCCCTTCCTTGCTCCATCCCCCAGTGTGATGGTTGATATATGAAGTTTTGATATTAAGGGCTGGGAACGGGAAGTTTCCTCTTTGTCTGAGGTGACCCCAGGCTGACTGGCTGAAAGTTGCTGTTGCCTCCTGGCTGTCTGGAAGCTCTCCATGAATCTAGCTGTAGTGGCTTCAAGTCCCTCATTGTAAACCTGTGCCAGGCTGAGTGTGGCGCATACTGAGCACCCACTGACCTTGCTGCTGAGAAGTCAGATTGGCTGGGCCACAGAGCGGTGCTCCAGGGCAGACCTGAGGCTACACAGTGATGCTTCAACTCGCCCTGTCCTGGCCACATTTATTCCAAGGATAAATGGATCCTTTCAGTCTTCAGGGCAGGAGTCCAGCATCTTTCAGCACCAGTTGTAAATCAGTTTAAAGAAGACACTGGCCTGGTTGCAGTCTGGTTGCAGACTGCTCCCCCAGCAGACCCTGGCTGCTGTGTCTCTGGGGGTCTCCCTCGGGGCGTTTGATGAGTTCCTAAGCTGTCTTGCATTTCGTTTTTAGAGTTCCGTGTAGAGCGGACCCCTCTCCCGAGTGCCCCCGTCCTCCCTGAGCTCACAGGTCAGTCCCACTCATTTCCTACACTCACAAGCTGGAAGGGGAGAAGGGGGCTTTGGGCTGTTTCAGTGGTGTTGCTGCTCCATAGCCTGGCGCAGTTAGACTGGAAATGTGCCTTATTTCCTCTTTCATCTGGATAAGCTCCATCCAAAGCTGGAGATGGAAAGATGGAGAGGCAATCAGAGCGATGTGTATTGCTTCTGAAGAGGGCCATGCAAGTCCTTTCCTGCTGCTTGCCTCATTTTTAGCTCCTTGCCCCAGGCTGTATGTAAACCAGATATGGGAACTGCAGAGAGCAGGGTGACTTCCACAGGTCTACAAATGGCTTTAACATGAGCTGTTGCAAGGATGAAATTTGGAGTGCTGGAAGGAGGGAGAGGGTGTGGATGCACTCCTGGTTACTCTAATCCCATTTCCCTGAGAAGGAGGGGCTGCAGGGAATGCTTTGCCTGCTCTGAGTGGTGCAGCTCCCCAGCTACTCCCACACAGGCTTCCCAGGTAGGAGTGAGTGTGGTGGGACCTTGCAAAGTCCTGCAGTGCTTGTAGGGAGCTGTGGAACAAAATGGAAGCAGAGGATCCTTCTCAGTGTCCTCAAAATGAAAATGCCCTCTGGATCCTCAGCCCCTGGGGTGTGCGCAGTGTGTTCTCCCTACCTGATGTTCCTTCTGTCTACTCTCCCTTCCATGGCCATGTTTTCCCCAGCTCTGTCCTGTCTGTGGTTTCTGTCATAGAAAAGCAGCTTTGTATAGTACCCTGCTCCCCATGTGCCATTTCATTTCCATAGTGTTCCTCCTTCCCAGTGCTTCCTTGCCCCCACCTGTTTCAGGGTTTGACTCTCTCTGCAAAGCAGTATGGAAAACTTTCCTGGGAAGCTCTTCTGGAATTAGCAGTACAAACAGGCTTGAAAGGGAGTTTCTGTGGCACAAAACTATGTTAATCCTCAGGGACTTTCTGTTCGTGAGGATGCTGAGGTTGGCAGCCACCAATGAACAAATTTCCCTGAGGGAGGTAGGGGAAAACTAAATCCTGTTTCCCTCATAACAAAACCCTTCCCTGACACCATGTATGCAGCTGCATAAGCACCTTTGGGCCTTCTGCTTGGCAACCAAAGCAGGTGTGTGTCCAGTTGTTTATTTAAATGTGTGTTTTTCTGCAAAACCCATCACATTTGTAGAAGAGCGTTGGTGACTTGGTAAAATAGTTTTTCCCTTCATGTCCACCCCAGGCTGTCCTGTGCCTTTTCCTAGCAGAGGTGACTCGCCTGAGGCCTGGCTGTCACTGGTGGCCGGGGTGCACCAGGGCTCTGCACAACAAGAAGTTATTAATGCTGCTGTCCTGGCTGGGTGCCACGTTAGCTTACAGTCCTGAGTGTCTCACTGAAGTACCAGCTGGGGATCGTGGCATTCTTCCCTCCCTGATACGCTCACCTCCTGTTAAGCAGGCCCTGCACAGCCGCTTGGCTGGGCCACGGCTGCGGTTCCCATGTATAGGCTGGAGTTGGCCCTGCGGAGGGCAGGGCCCAGCGAGCTGCGCGCTCGAGAGCCCTTGTGCCTTCGAGTGGCTGCAGCACACACGGGCTGCACTTCACGGCTTGGTGAGGGGAGCCAAGAGGAGGGGATGGCACAGGCAGGGATGCACGCACAGGTGCTTTGTCACCACAACACAAACCTGATGTCTCAGCAGATAAGACTGCAAAGGCAAGAAGAATTTTTCTTGGAAAAAGAACTGGAGCTTTTGAGATGACCTTGCCTCCTTTCTCAGTAAAACCGCATTCACTCATATGTTAGGGACTTGCAGCAGGGATGGGGCAAGAGGGTGGCTGCCAGCAGCCTTTCTTTCCCAGAACAGTATCTTTGGGGGGGTGATGTGAAGCAGCAACATGCCTGCATTGGCCCAGGGCCTGTAATGAGCGGCTAACCCAGATAGAAGCCTCGTGTGACGTTTGCTTGAAACAGGCTGGTGCCTGCTACTAAATATTCTCTCCTAAGCTAGTCTGGGTTTCAGCTTTTACGCGATTGATTTGTTCTGACCTCTTTTTATGGTGCTCTAAACAGAATCACAGTGAATTTCACATTCAAGCATGAAATGCTGACCCAGTCATTTTAAGGGCAAAGAGAAACATACTGGCTAGATGCCTCCTGCCCTGAGGGCTGAATGCCTGTGGCAATAGAGTCGGGAATTAGAATTGCTACATATAAATTAAGACTTACTGTTTTAATTAAGCCATTTCTAGTTCCTGCTCCCTAGGTATAGGTTTCCTGCTTTTCTACAATGAACAATGAGGTTTTGAGCAATTCAGGAGCAAAACTCAGTGTGGGGAGAATGGTATGTCTTGAGCAAAGAAATAGGGAGAAAGAGGCTATTAAACTGTTATTCAAGAATATTAACAAGAGACAGGAGGGGCTGAGCCTCAGGATGTTAAGCTTCAGCTGCTGTCCCTGAGCTCTTGCCATTCTCCACATTTACTGCCAAAATCTGGATCTGTAGTTTCAGATTAACTGCATCTTGCAAGCTTAGCAGTGAGAGGATACATCTGAAATTTCCCTCTTCTCATTCAGCTCTTCCACACCATGCCTTTGGCTGCTCTGGGATGTGGGCTTGACAGAGCATGGCTCGTGCATTCCCCTGGACATTGGCTGTGCAAAAGAACACTGATAAATTCAGGGCTATGCACTTCCCTGTTGTCATCCTTTAATGTCCTCGGTGGTGCACTAAGCCAATATGTATGTGAGCCCAGGATTTTGCAGTAGGAAATGAAGGCTCCCTTTGAGGAGCTGCCCATGTAGCCACAGTGCTCCTGAGATGCCTGTTCCTTCTTTTCCAGCAATCCCCCTTACTGCGTATGGACCGATGGCAGCAGCAGCGGCTGCAGCGGCCGTGGTGCGAGGGACAGGTAACTCCACTTCCCTCCCCAGCACGGGGTCCTGTCACGGAGGTTTGCCAAGGGGCTGTGGGAGGGGGGTGGGACGGGGTTGCATTTTTGGGATCTTCACTATGTAGTTCTGCTGCCTGCTGTAGGTTCCACCCCCAGTCGCACCGGTGGGTTTCTGGGCACCACCAGTCCCGGGCCGATGGCTGAGCTTTATGGAGCCGCCAACCAGGACTCAGGGGTCAGCAGTTACATCAGCGCTGCCAGTCCAGCCCCGAGCACCGGCTTCGGACACAGCCTAGGGGTGAGTGCTCCCTGCGCCCTCGGTGGAGGGAGGGAGGTGGGGAGTGGGCTGTGTCTCCATGTGGTGAGGGAGGTGAGCAGCAGCAGGCAGCCTCCTTAGCCCACAGTCTGTTTTCTGGTTGTGAAATACCACCCACTGCAGCATTGGCTGTGCCACTGCTGAGCTCCAGACCAAGATGGATGGTGCAGAGTGCAGCAGCTCACTTGGAGCCCACATGCTTGGTTTCTGCTGGCTCTCTGTGATCACCACGCAAGGTCCCGATCTCCAGTCCTTTCCATGATCTAGCTCAGGCTTTCCAAGAGCCCATCTTGGCCCTGATACAGCATTCTGCAGGGTGATGTGATCTTTAGGCCTGGCACCTCCAACTGAAAACAGTTACTCTGTTATCTGGGCCATGACTGAATTTGTTGTGTTAGCAATTCTTCTTCAGTGTTCTTTTGTATAAGAGTGGGGTTTTAACTCTTTCTTCACAGGGTCCCTTGATTGCAACAGCTTTTACCAATGGGTATCACTGAAGCTGGGGACCAAGGAGGCAGGAGGTAAGACAGCTTTGAACAGGAGCAGGTAATGAGAGAGAGGAGTGTGGTTCTGAGCTGGTCCCTGTGCTTGGGCTCTCAGCTGAAGCAGTGGATGTTGCTGTGAGGCTCCATGGCCTGGCCCACCCTGTGGGAGGAGTCCTGTGGGCAGCCTGGGCTCTCCTGAACCAGGAGGCTTGGCAGGTTTGGTTCCTACTGAACACTCCCCAGGCTAGAAGTGGAGAGTGTCTTAGTGTCTGGCACAAAGAGGAAGATGAAAAAAAAGAAAATGAAGCACTGACAAAAAGAGAAAACATCTGCAGGGTTGGCCAGAGTCACAGCCCAGTGGTGATCTGAGAGACAAGCTTGACCCTTCTGTGTGCCTGGGGAAGACTCCACCATGCAGCTGGTTGTTCTCACTGCTGCTGAGACCAGTCTCTGGGAAGTGAAGTTCTTCATCTCCTGCCTGGGAGAAGGGCAGAAGGAAAATCTGCTCAGTTCTGTTATTGGTCCTTGGATGGGCTGAGAGGGAACTGATGAATAGTCTTTGTTTGCTTTGCAAATGTGACTGAAGTTAGCTGGCTTAAAATTTAGAATAAATAAAAGTAAACAACCAGCTTTTCGAAAAGGAGAGCAAAAACTGGAGGGAATGGTATCCACTGACAGGAGCCCATGGCAGCCTGGCAGGGCTGGACTAAGCTGAGTGCTGGGGAAATGGCTGGACTCTGCTATGTCCCAGCCCTCGCAGGGGCCAGGTCACATGGTGTGTGGGACCTTGTTTCCCAGGCCTGCACGTTGCCACTGAAGATGGAAACATCTCTGCCATGCCCTGTCCCTGTGCCAGCGATGTGCAGAGCAAGGCTCTGTTGTGGCAAAGTTTGGGTATTGAGTGTTTCTGTCAGATCACACCAGAAGAAAACCCCAGGAGGAAAGCTGTGGTTGTTCTAGATCCTGTCCCTTCCCTCCCCTGCTGTTTCCCACAGATTCCCCAGTGACCTAACCGAGGACAGCGAGTGGCTGGAGGATCTGGTGAGCCTCGGGGGATGAGCCAAGGTTACCTTTCTCTTGAATCAAACTGCACACTGCCGGCTGGCTGCCAGGCTCCTGCCGCCCTGCCCGATCTCTCCCTTTGACCAGACCACACTGGACTGAACCCGAGGAGATCATCTCGCTTTCCTACTAACCACCGACGGTTTACGCTTCCCCCTCCCTGCCCCCAGCCCACTGATTCTTCTTTTATTTATTTTGTTAGCTGTTAGTTTTATTTTTTTATTTTATTTTTTTATCTTTTTGGGGGCTGCCCCTTCTTTTTGTTGTTTGCTCTTTCCCGAGCTAGTAGACATATTTTATGAATTGGCTTTGTGATTGTGTTAGGTAGTTTTCATTGAGGAGTATTTTTATTTGGCTTTGAAACTGTTTTGAATATTTTCAACTCTGTTGTTGTCGTCAGTGTTTTTAAAGCACGGTATGTAACAAGAATGCAGTTCTGAAGGGAAGAAAGAGACAGAGAGAGAGCAAAAGCTGAGAGGAACTGCTGTATTTCTATTTTTTTTAAAGAAATTGTTTTTAATTGTTTCTGTTTTGTAAATGTGAGGCTTTGAAAAGTGTGAAACTCCAAGGATCCGAAAAGTTGGACACCGCTATGGAACAAAACAAATGTATATTTTGCTAAGTGAAAAACACTATGCTTACAGCTGAAAGATTTTTTTTCCTAGGTTTAGTTTTTCGTGGGGTTTTCTTTTTCCTCCTGTATAATATGTAAATATCGTGAGCTGAACCTGGCTGCTGCCTGCAGCCTGGCTCCAAGGAGCAGCTCCAGGTCCTGGACTTGGTGCCGCAGCGTGAGCAATACTCTCCAGCAGAATCTTGACAGGACTTTGTTCTTTTTTTGTACACCTTTTACTGTAAGATTTTAAGACCTCTGATGAGATGAAAGGGGGGCGGGGGNCAGGGTGAAATGTACCAGCCATCGGCTGTTTTGCTGAGCGGGTTAAAGCTGCTTCCAATTGCTTGATGTACAGACTCCATCCCTGGGCTCCGTAGCACCGGCTCTGGGCTGGCTTAGGGAAAGGGCTTTGCCGCCGTTGCTTGTCTTGGTTACTTTGAAAGGAATTCACTCTCCAAACTTTATCGCTTGCGTCAAGATTTCCTGGGAAAGGGGATTCTCCTCCAGAGGCGAGGGTATCGGAAGGGTTGTCAGCCAGGGGGAGATTTGGGTAGTCGTTCTCTGAAGGGCAGGGCTCTGGGATGGGGATTCATTAACAGGGGAGAAAAGCATTAGGGTGGTGATTTGGGGGCGGGTTAAGGGCTTCTCAGGGATTATATGAATTATAGAATTGCAGCTTCCCGTTTGCTTTACTCTGTGTTCTGAAGACTGTGGGAATTTGTCCATTGTCCTGTGTGGGGTGATCTGGTCCCTTCTCCAGAAGCTGCTGGGGCTTCCCCTAGTATGGTCCAGGCCCCTGCTAACCAGCACTCTGCCAGGGGAGGCCTCCAGCAGGAATACATGGGGCAGGTTTGGGTCTGGATTTCAGTGAACCAAAGACCTTGTTAAGGGGGGTGATTAAGCCTTTTATTAAGATGCAGCCAAACTCTTTTCCCAGGGAAATAAAAGCTTCATCTTAAGTTTTAAAAATCATTCCCTCTCTTCCCCCAAACTGAGCCCCTGTAAAGGAGATGGGCATTTAGAAAAGGACTGGGAGGGCCACAGTGCCCACAGGGCCCTTTTTCTCTTCTATCTCTCCCCCGTCTGCTGGAACTTGTCCTGACCTGGGCGATGCGTTTGGAGAGTTCTGTTTAGGTAAGAAGGTACTTAACAGATCAGTACTGAAAACACAAAGCAATAATTTTTGTTACTGAGACAAGAGTCTGTATGTCTGTTTTTTTAAATATTTCCTAATTAAAGAAGAGCTGCATTTTATTGGGTTTATTTTTATTCTATATACTTCAAATTTGGGTCTGCGGACAGCGCTTTCCTCCCTCTTGGTGTATGCGCTGAGCTGCTTCTGTGCCCCCTCCAGACATCCCGGGCCAGCTGTGCTGCTGCTGGGCTGTGAGTCACTCTCTGGCCACTGCCTGGAGGCTGGGGCTCTGGTTTCAGGGTGGGCATTTTTTTAAAAATAAATAAAGCTGTGTTTTTAAGCCAGTAAGTTATTACACTCCAGTGTTTGTTCTCTCCACACCTGTAACCCTTTTTCCAGATTTCAGTTTTAAATTCCTAATAAATTATTTGAAAACTGTCCTTCTCTGTCATTATTTGGGGGTGTGAGGTTTTCCAGTGGGGGACATTTCAGGATCTGGCAGGAGTTGCATCCTGCCTTAAAGATAAAAGCCCCAGGCAGGTCTCTGACTTGGTGTTCTGCTCCCACAATTCGGCAGTGACCCAGTTTATAATGTGAGGCAGATCTGGTTTTAGTAGAGATCTTGTCTCTTCTCTGCATTACAGAGGTTTTGTGTAAGTATTTGTAGGTTCAGAAAATGAGATAACGTGGTGCTTACAGGTTTAGCTCATACCCTGGATTCAATTGACTGTGGTGGTCCAAGGAAGCTAGATGTAAGGAAGTAAAATGTGGAGATGGGAAGTAAAGTCCTTAACAGACAAAAGAGAGAAAGGAGAATTTTAACAGCATGGAATAGTAGGGAACTCTGCAATAGGGCTTATAAAAAAGTCTCAAAAATAATTTAAGGCTTAAGCCTATAAATTGGAACCAGTTATAGGTTGAAATTTGCTCACAAGTATACCAAGAACCAGTGGCTTTGTATACAGTACAGGTTGGGAGAAACCAAAAATAGCAGTGGTGGAAAAATCTTTACACTTCTGGGATTTTTCTCATAAGGCACTCTTGTAATACTCACGTGCTTGCTTTCCCACACTTGATCCTTTTGTTGAACTAAAAATGTAGGAAATTGTTGATTTATGATTTTTAAAAGGCCAATTGACTGGAAATTTTCTAGGAAACATCAGTAATACATCAGATACTGAGAACAGAGGGAAAAGGAACCAGACTCCTAAGTTACATAGGTAAGATACTTTTTTTTAAATGATAAAAGCAGAGAAGACAGAGAACTCTTAAGTGGATATTGAAGGGAAAGTCACCAGATTGATCTGTGGGCAAAAGACAAAATTATTTTTTCAGAAATAACTGTGGTACAGAGTGTCCTTTACATCAGCCTTTAATGTTTGTTCAATACTTGATTAGAACACTGAGAATCTTACATCTGCAACTCAGCATCTGTTTGGCTGTAGGTAACCCACAGGTGGGGAGCCCCAGAATTGGAGTGCTTGAAGAGATAAAAAAAGTCAGAATGGATCTGGTTGTTCAGCACCATGGCTAACTTTACCTAGATGTCCTGTGGATATGTCAACATCCAGTGGGTACTGTGGGTACCCTGGTGTAGTTTCAGACCCTGTGAGGAGGAAGGTGTTTTCATCACCCCTGGAACCTACTGGTGGGATGTGAGCCCAAAGTTTCCTGCCTGAGCACTCTGGTGTATTGGGCTGTTGCAGAAAGGTGGCCTTTGCATCCTCCTCTGCTCTTAAAAGCTGAGGGTTTGTTTGATGCTTTGGAAATCAATGCAGACTTGACAACTGTGTCTAGGAACCGTATCTTGAGTGTGTAAAAATCCCAAACCTGTAGCCCTGAAAATGCCAGAGCCTCTGGGATCTAAATATGAGTGCAGTGTTTTTACCTACCCCTGACTGATTCCAGGAAGGTTTTTCTTACCCATTTTTTAAACTTCTTTCAAGTTTCCCAGCTCTCCTGATCCCATGGCATAGAAAACCAAAGGGTCTTAACTGGGTTCTGCATTGGTGTTGGCAAAACAGAAACTGCTCTAAGTCACTGAAGTCTGCTGTGTATGTTGAAACTTCTAAGCCTGGTTCATTTCCAATGTAGATTGATTAAGGCCACATAAAACCAGATACTACTCCTTGTTTAAGCCACCTAAAGGTTTTCCAGGTCACTTGGCTCCTATTTCTTGCCTGGTAGTACCTCCTTCTCCTCTGTGGTTTTAAAGTAAAGAACAGCTTGGTTTTGTTTTTTGAGCTGATCATTTGATGTGAGTGGACAACCTGTACCTTATTCTCTGAGTTATGCCAGGAGAATCCATGGAGAGATACAAGATTAATGATATGTGGGATACCATAAAAAGAGGATGCAAGTATTAGTGGCAGGTGGTTATTACTGTGCCAGAAACTTCCAACTTAACTACCACACTGCTATTATTTTTTAGTAGAGAGCCCTTAAGAACATCCAGACCTTTCAGGCTGACTTCTAATAGTAGCACTACAAGAATTTAATAGCAAAAATCTAGGGCGCAAATATTTGCCTAATATTTGCCTTTCTGGCTTTTATGGATTTAACTCAATTGGCCTTCAACTGGTCACGCCACAACCTGCTGCCCATAGCCTCCGATAGAAGAAGTCTGCATTTAGTAACATAAATACTGGCTGGTTTATCTCATACCCATGTCAAGGTGAGCCTGTTGTATAAAGACTCGTGTTCCTTAGCACCAGTGTCTGTGTCAAGAGCTGCGAGAATGAAGTTCCTGGCCCTGCTTTTCCTGCTGTCGGGTGTGTAGGTGCCCTCGTCCTCGCACTGGTAGCCCTGAACCTGACTCTAACCGCTCTCCGTGTCTCTCCCCAGTGGGTGCAGCCAGCGCCGAGGTCTCGCCCCGGGCCGTGTGGCTGTTCCGCAAAATGATCAAGTGCACCCTGCCCGAGAGCCACCCACTGCTGGACTTCAACGGCTACGGCTGCTACTGCGGCCTGGGGGGCAGCGGCACGCCAGTGGACGAGCTCGACAGGTTTATAACTCTGCTTTTACAAACCTCTTTCCTTGCTTGTACTTTCCTGCTTCTGCTTCATCTCAGCAGGCCCTGCCTATGAACCTTTACAAAACGCTCTAGCTGTTGTGAAGGAAGCTTTCTTTCACAGATGGATTCAGGGGAAAAAGGATGTGCGCTATCACACCTCGATGCCTTATTACTAAGATAAAATATAATTACAGTAGCTCTTCTATGGCAGCACAGTGTGCTCATTCCAGTATTTTTTTTTGCAGCAATGCTGGGCCAGCAGCCTGGATGCAGCTCTGCACACTCTGCCTAGTGCTTGACCAACAGGCTCAACACATACAGGCTAGGCTGCAAAATGCTAGGAAATGGCACGGGCAATTTAGAGACACACAAATCTGGCAGCCAAGTCTTGGATTGTGTTGGCTGAGAGCTTGTCAGCTACCAGGCACTGAGGGGGAGTGTAGGGTAAACACTGGCTTTTGCTTTCCCTGTGCCCAATAGAAAACTGTGAAGATGCTCACGTAAGTATATGTGTATCAGACACCTCTTGCACCATGAACTGGCACAACTGTATCCCTTTGAGGTCCTTTGTGTCTGCCCTGTTATTGCTGGGTAGCTTTTTATTGTCAAGAGCCTTGTCAAAGTAAACCTAATCTAAATCTAGTATTTGTGTGTCTTACAGGTCAGTTGAGCCTGTGATTCCGGTATTTTCTAACCTTTCTCGTTTCCCAGGTGCTGCCAAGTACATGATAACTGCTACAGTCAGGCAATGGAACTGGACTCCTGCAAATTCCTCCTGGACAACCCCTACACTAAGCGGTACAGCTTCAGCTGCTCTAATGGAGAGATCACGTGTAGCAGTACGTCCATTTCCACTTCACTCCAGATGTTCTCCAGCCTCTCTTAGGAAGGAGCAGGGCTGTGTTACACTCACACCTCTGCGGCAGGAAGGCACAGTGCAAGTTCTTGCCCGGGGACCTGGTTGTTAGAAAGAGGGCACCTCACACAGGCACTGGAATGAGTATTCTCTATACAGCCCATAATTTAAAGTTTATTAAGATATATGGTAGAATATAGAGAAGCCTCACTAGTCTTCAGGGGATTGAGTACTTTTCTGGGAGGCCTTCTAATGGCAGTACCCAAGAGATCAGCATGTTAACTTGGCATTGTTATACAGTTTCTGCTGGACATCTCTGATGAATAGTGGAGCCTTTCCAGGGCTCTGGAACGGAGGTAAATAGCAGAGAGGTTGGCAAATAGGGCTGTAGGGAATGGAGGAAGGGGCAAGGAGAGAGATGGCTTGGCTGGAACATATAGCTTTGGGGGCAGGGGGCTAGTGGGCAGAAGCCGGTGCATCCCCAAAACGATGGCAGCAGTGAAACATGTACACCGTGACAGCAGAAACGCCAACCCGAGCCGGTGCACGCCTGGCGAGGGAGCCGCGGGCTCTGTCCGATCCTCTCTCTCCTCCAGGCAAGAACAATGACTGCGCCGCGTTCATCTGCAACTGCGACCGCACCGCTGCAATGTGCTTCGCCGAGGCGCCCTACAATTCCGAGTACAAGGACCTGGACAAAGACAAATACTGCAAATAATCGCCCTCAAGTGCCTCAGGGCGGCCACAGCACTAAATAAACAAATAAATGACCTAAGCCAGCGCTCCTGTCCGCTGTCCACCACGCTGAGGGAACAGGGCAGCGGGCGGGGCGTGAAGGGACGGAGGGAGGCTCCGCCCCTCTGCCCACGGCCCGCTGTGGCGCGTGCGGCGCCCCGCGTTCGCTGATTGGCCCTTGGAGGCGGAGGGGGCGGGGCGCACCTGCTCGCGGCCTCGCGTTCCCCGCCCCGCCCCTCAGGTACCCGCGGGCTGGGGCTGCTGAGGGTGGGGCTGCGGCTTCCCGCCCTCACCCTCCCGGGGCTCATCAGGGCTTCCCTTCCGCCCGCCCTCACCCTCACGGGTGCCCTCACCCTCCCGGGGCTCATCAGGGCTTCCCTTCCGCCCGCCCTCACCCTCACGGGTGCCCTCACTCTGCCGGGACTCCTGAAGGCGCCCTTCACGCCTTCCCTCAGCCGTCTTCGCCTCGGGGTGCCCACGCGTTTGACACAGCACAGCTGTCCTTCCCCGGGGCATGGTTGCCTGAGGGTCTTGAGCCATTTTGGTGCTCCTTTCTCCTGAGGGTCTCCTGTGTGCTTACCCTGTGGAGCCCTTCCCCTCCCCTGTTCCCAGTCAGGAGCTGCGGACGAGGTAGTGTCAGCCTGGATGGCGGGGAGCCCTTCTGAGGGACAGTATCTGCCTCACTTTCCCAGCCCTGCCAAGGTCCTGTGCCAAAGCTGCCCCCCACCTTTGGTAAGGTTTTGCTGGCAGAGGTTTCTGGAGGTGTGGGTGAACTCCTGGGACAGGGTCTACACACACCCCCTGCTTGCTGGCAGGGCATGAGAAGGGCCCCAGTTCATCATCAGAAAGAACGGTACCCAAACATGGAGCGGACTCCAAGGATCTGAGAGTGCTCTGGGAAATGAGAAACAAATGGAGAAGGAAGAAGCTGGTTTGGTATGTTATTGGAAGGTATTTGCAATGCCTTCTTACTGAAAGTAAATGTATCTTTGAGGGCATTAAAATGATAATGAGAAAGGATAGTGAATTGCATTTAGTTCTTTTCCTTGAAAAGAGGAAGGGATTGTGTCACAGCCAGACATTCAATTTTATGGTAGATTGAGTCCTAGTTTTGTACCAGTATTTGTTGCTTATTTTTCCTCAAGTGTTTGTATATGTGAATTTTCTGGAAACATTGAGTGCTTGGGGTCTTCCACAGAAATCTTGAGGATCCTGGATACGATCCTGTCATATAGCCAAAATGAATCATTCTGAGGGCTGGAAGAGCAAGATGAGGTCTCTTGTACTCACTCACTAGCTTAGATTCTCTGAAATTATTGTTTGTAGAACAGTAAAGCTCCTAAGTAAATGTTACTAAAATCCCCCCTGTGATAAATCTTATTGTAGAGAAAAAAAGTAAAATATCATCACTATCTGGAAGGAACACTGCACTTTTGAGCTGTATTATCAGAAGTAGGGAAGATTTCTGGGGTGCATTGGAAGCATTTCAGAAACTGTTAGTATGAATTTTGCCTGTAACAGGAACTCTAGATTTGAGGTGAGCAGTATATCTACTCCTGGCATTCAGCACTTGGAGCATGCTAGCACTCCGTAGATAGATAAACCCCATAAATAGATTAAGGCTGAAATTGATTCCATATCTGTCTTACTCCATACAGATTTTATAAGCCTGCACTTGTTTAGTCCCTTGATCATGCTTCTCATTTCCATGCTGCTTTGATGGTGTGAAAGACCTACCAATAAATCCAAACATCCTCCATCCATAGGGGGGGATTTCCACATAATGCAGAGTGTCAGACCCTAATGAACGGCACAGGTGGGGAGGCTGAAGGGGTTGTGCAAAGCTGCTCATTAGGGCTTTGAGGAATGTTGTGGGAAGAATAAGAGCAGGGCTAGTGACTGGTTGAACTGCCAGGATAGGGAAGTACAAGGAGTGTGTGAAGATCTTCTGCCATACTGGCCTGTACTTCTGTTCTGAACTAGCAAAGGGATTGCCTGTGCTCAGCAAGGGGGAGCTCTGAGACCCAACACAGCACCACAGCTGGTGCATAGGATGCTGGAGGGAGAGCAGCTCCGTGGGCTCAATGCAGAAGTTAAGTCTCAGTCTCTTTTCTCTGTTGTTGGTTTCTATGCCAAGATTTTTCACTCACTGCAGGGGGAGCTGAATTACTCTTAACTACATGGGCATTGCACAGATGAAAAAGAGTGCTCCAGCAGGTCTGTGGACACAAATGCAGTCCCTTTTCCCTGGGAAACAAAAGTCAGAAGCCTAGGTTCCTGATGTCAGTTTGCAGGAGGCGCTTGGCACTGCCAGGGCAGCCCAAGTTGAAGGTGGTGGCAGGTTGGGTCTGGGCTGGAGGCGGCAGGAGGCATGACATGCAGAGAGGGAACAATTCTGCTGATGGTAATGATCCTGTGTCAGTTCTGTTTGGGCCTGGAGACCAATTCGAGACACTTGCACTGTTGCTTGTCCTCTTCAGGCTCAGCTTCTCTTTTTCTCTAGTTAGTTGTGCAGAAGGGAAGAAGTGCAGAAAGTGGTACTGGGGTATCTTTCCTTGGTGGGAGGGGAGATGACAGGGAGCTGCACACAGAATTGCAGGAACTGTCTGGAACACTGGTTTTAAAGCCCATCTGGCTTGACTCTGCTGTTTGCCTGCTGGAAAGACTGGGAAAGGGTGACACCCAAGGAAGTCACAGGGGAACGAGCACACTCTAGATGGTAGATTTAGTCACCTTCACTCCACTGAACCTCCCAAGCTCTCCATGCCCAGGGTTTTGGGTCATTTTCCAGAAGTAATGAACAAGCAGGTGTGTCAATAGGAGTAACCTGACTGTAAGATGTGGGAGGCTGCACTTATAGGACAGGCACTAAACCCTCTGGGCCGTGTGCATTCTGTGCTGCCTTCACTGGAGCTCAGTATGTGATATACTTGCTTCAGGCTCTTGGACTGAACTGCAGTTTGCTCTGAGAATTTGCCCAGAAAAAAAGACAAGATCTGCCAAATAGGAAGTAAATTTTATTTGCTTTGGGTAACTCCAACCCCACTTTCAGAGGAGCAGAAGAAAAATCCATTATAAGGTACTCTCAGCTCCTCTATCCAAGCTGTTCAGGAAGAACAGCTGTAGGAAAAAGAGAAGAGCAAAAGCTGTTGATTTAGCTAATTTCATGTAATGACTTTTGGTGTAGGAATTTTAGGTTCTCTCAGGCATTTCTCATGTGAGCAAACTTAATGGTATCTTGGGGAATATGTTAAGAAGTGAAGTGCTCTCATCCTGCTCTAAAAGAGGTCAATTTTAGTAGTGCTGGACAGCTTAGCAGAAAAAAGAAGGAACTTCTTCATCTCAGCCTCATATAGTTGTTGTAGATATGTTAATTACCATATAGTAACAGACCATACACATAAAATTTACTGTAATGTTTATTTATTCTAAGTCATTGTCCTGGTGGCTTAAAAGTACAATCAGTGGAGAGTTGAGGTAATGACTCATCTGAGAGTGACTCTGAAGAGACACCTTGACTCCTCTCCCACAGGCTCAGCTGCAGAACTGGAGAGGAGGCAGGGGTGGATGTGGGAGGTTTAGTTACCTGTCACAGAACTCATTCCAAGACTTGTTTTAGACTGCTTGGCAATGCTCCCACACCTTCTCTAAAATGCTGGCTCTACTGGCACTGAACCTGCAGCCTCTGTTTTTGACACACCAGTGTCGTGTAAGTTTCAAGGAGGGGGAGAAGATGATGTGGATGGTGAGAAACTCAGCCCCAGCTCCTCTGCTAAGGAGGCATCAGCATCTCTTCTTACAGGGAAAGCCCCTACATGAAAACCTGGTGTATGTGGAGACTCTGCTGTGCTTTAGGTGTGATTTCTGCCATACCTTTGGTTGGTGGGACAGCTGTACTGTGGACAGGACAGCTAAAGATGGAGAGATATCTGTGAGCTTTGCTCACTGCCAAGCAGCAGAAACCTGAGTCATTGGGAAAGTGGAGTCACCATTCAACGAGAGCAGAACGCAGGTGGGAGTCTTAAACTGTTCTTGCTTGGCTTCAAAGTGCAACTGTCTCTCCTCTAACCCGATACAGCCAAATCTTGAAATGTGTTAAGCATCTTAATGCCCTCTACCTTCTGCAGAAATTGGATGCCTTATGTATCCCTTAGATTCTGTGCTTTATTTTCTCTCTCCTGGCATGGATTTGAACAGACAACAAAGCAAAAATGAACTTTGAATCTTGTGGTCAGTTGTCCTTGCTTTGCTACTTGACGTTTTAGCAGATGGCTCTGACATCCTTGTTTCCAACTGCTTGTTACAGTTCTTGTCAAAATACTAAGCCAGGACATGTTACTTGGAGTAGGAGGGGGCACTTGGAAAACTCCAACAATTAAATCCCTCAGAGCTAGAAGCGGGGAGTGGTAGTTTCATGAAGAAGGTCAGGTCAAAAAGTTAGTGTTCTAGTTTGTGCCAGGTTCTGTATTTTACTCTGTAAACAGTTTGATAGAGCTTACAATACCATCCTAAGGATCAACAAAAAATCACTACCCAGTAGTGATGGATCTCCTGTTAGGACTGTGGAAATTGCACCTTTCAACAGAGATTATGTCCTGAGGGAGACCTATTGTACACATTTAATTGTATTTCTCTCTTAATTAATCAGCTGCTAGTAATTACAACCTGCATTCTTGCAGTGGAAAAAAATGAATCTAAACTGGCTATTGAGAATGTACTTAAATAAATCATAGGAGGGAGAGAAAATAACAATGCAAATAGTCTCAATCTTCTAAACAATTTTAACTGATTCCTTAGCTATTCATTAATTAAATAACATCTTCAAAAATGTGTTCTGGAAAATGTAGTGGCCTCACTGAAAGTAGTGCTGGTCAGATTAGCTTAAATTAACTCCTCTGGCATCTCAACAATATTTAATATTTAAAGAGGTCAGATAGGAAGCAGTTTAGCTTGTCAACTGACAGTTGAGAGAAATGCTGACTTCTCCTCCTTGCAGGAAGACGTCAGCCTTATAGCCTGCGCTTCCAAATAATCTGTTACAAAAGCAGTGTTCTTGTTCAGCTTCTATTTTGAACCCTTTTTCTTTTAAGTGACAACTGCAGTTCCTCTTACCTCCTTTTCTTCTTTGCACACTCTACAGTACCCCACCAGTGACACTGGATCCCTCAGCAGTGTCCTGGTTTCCCATATCCTGTGCTATAGCCTCAAATTACTTGGCCAAAATCCCTGTCCCCCCTTCTCCTCTGGGGACAATTATAAGAAAGGTATTTTGTCCTCAGACATGGTAGTCCAATTATCCTGTCCCAGTGAATGAAAAGGCACTGTTTACAACGGCAAGGTAAGGCAGAAAAGTACTTTTTTTCCATCATTCTGTTTCCTGATACGTGGAGATGGTTTCAATGAAGAGAACTGGTGAGGCTGATCCGTGCGAGGCTTGCTGCCCTCTCCTGGTGCCCTCAGTGGCTGTGCACTGCATCTCACAGCTGCCTCTTGGACTGGAGTTTTCCCCTTTCTGAGATGAGTCCTGCAGGAAAGGAAGAAAGAAGCTGCTTTATCGACTGAATTGATTATTTTAAACAGCAGTGTTTGATTAGGATTAGCTGCACCAATTCAATGAGGAACAGCTTTTGAATTGTCAGTTGCAAAGGCAACAGTTGTGATCGGTTCTCTGGAACTACACATGATCCCCTGTAGTTTCCTGATAGTAACAAATGGAGTGGAATTCTACACTACTGAGTCTTCTGGATACTCCTACCCAATTCTCTGGGGGTGCTAGCACTTAGTGTGTTTTTTGTTTATGGTCATGGGAAACAGTATCATGGCCCATCACAGTAGACCAATTACAGATTAAAATTTACAGCCACATTTTGGTGCAGTGAGGGGACATTCTGTCAGTCAGCACATCTCAATCTCAGCATTTGCCAGGAAACCATAGACTCACCCTGTAAGGTGACTGACCAGGGATGGTACTCACCTTGTAAAAATAACTTTAATCCTGATAGCTACTGAAGCTCAGCTGGTTGGGTCATGTGCAAACAATCAAAGGCAGCAGCTCTCCACAGCGGGAATTCAGCTTTAAGGATGCAAAGTGATCTAACCTGGTGGGCCCAATGTTAAGGACTGCAATTGGCAGCTTCTTCTCCCGGGCAGCAAGAGCAAACCTGTAACCAGAGTACACCTGCAGGAGTACCAGAAGACAAAATTGCAGGCAGCTTAGGCAAAAGAAGAGTTACAGAAAGAAATAAAATAGCTGCTGTTGGCAATGGGAAAAGGGCTGTACATACATGCTGTGTTAGGCAGCTGCACTGAGCTCAGGTAGGAAATGTCTTTGTTCAGGAGTGCACAGAATAGAACAGCTTTTAACCTCTGCCAGTGAAGGATCTGCAGGTTCATATAAACTGAAACTTCAGAGCAGATTGAAGGGAAATGTCCTTGTCTTTTAGTAAATCTCTGCAGCAGTTTTTATTAGTTATCACAGGTACTTAAATGCTGCACTTTGATGGTTCTTGCATGGCCGAGCCTAGGTAGTACAAGAAGAAACCTAAGGCATTTCAATCATTTCTGTACAGAGGATTATAAGCTTAAGAAGTGCAAGCTGAAGGAATTTGTATCCAGTATCCTGAAGCCAAGAGAATCACTATCAGGCAGCCTTGGTTTTATCTCCTTCTGGGAGATGTTAAGAGTAACTTTTTTTTTTTAATGTAATAGAACTTGTTCCTGGAAAAATTTATCTTACACAAACACCATTACAAAAGCTTCCATGGGTTTAGAAATCCCTGTTGTTTAGCTACCTTACCTTATAGATAAGAGGCTAGTGGAGAAAACACGTTGTGATACAAAGGACAATCCCAAGCAGCAGAGATATTTCAGCTCTCTTATTGAGAATTTAATAAAGAATGAGAGGTCCTAAAACCTGGTATTTTACACAGTGTGCCACAAGGCCTAAAAAGCTACCAAAGGCTAAAAAATTCAGGTAAAAAAAAGTGAGGAATAAATTGTGTCAGGTATCTTGTCTTTATAGACAATTGTGACCTGATGGAGGAGGCAGCAGAGAGAGGTCTGAATGGAGGTATTTACATTAGCATAAAGTAGACTGGCAAGAGAGTGACAGGGAAGCCCAAACAGGTCACCCATAAAGCCAGATTCCAACCACAGTAAAAATAAAATACAAAGAAGCTCTGCAAAGGCTGATCTGGTCCACAAGCCATTTGTAGTCCTGTGGGATCAAGAAGCAGGAATGCAGTTGGGAGGCAGACCTACTTACCTGCATAGAGGATCCTGCTACCAGCATGGAGTCTGATTCTGCCAGGCGTTGGTGTACAAAACTGACTTTTTCCTGGCTCACTGTGTCTCCAAAGAAGGTCACATCAGGCTTCAGGATTCCACCACATTTACGGCAGCCTGGGACTTGGAAATTGTGCACCTGCTCGTCCGTCAGGAACACATCCCCATCCGGAGCCACACCAAATGCTTCAGCTTTCCAAGTAGGATTCAGAGCTTCAAAGTGCTCCTGCAGCTCAGAACGCAAGATTCGGTCTCCACAGGCCAAACAAAAAACCCTGAAATTCAGAGCAAAGTCTTAATGGAGGATTTCATGTCAGCTGAAGATCTGGAGACTCTAACTTGTTCCTTAGGAGGCTTGTTATGATTTTACACATTTATTTACCAAACAGTACAGGTCAAGGAGATGACTTTCTACTTTGTTGCTTTGTAGGAATGCTGTAGAGGAAGTGCTTTCAACCCTGCCATGCATTCTCTCTCCCAGTTCATGCTCTGCTTTTTCATCTAGAAATTTTGGGTGATCCCAGACAGGCCGTGATGGCCATTCTCCAGTCCACACATTGCATGCAATTCTGGCACTATCCACTCTGCTTAAGGTGGATAATCCTTGCATCCTCATGATCCCCTTGTTCTCTTTACTAAGAGGACATTTGCTATACCAAGGAAAGGGGAAATAGATACAGGTTTCAAAGAAAGTGATCCAAATAATGCTCCAAAAAATGGAGTGGCAGTCATGTTTCTTAAATACCATGCTGTGAACAGCAGTAGGTTGTGATCTTTTCTTCCACCCCACCCCAATACCACCTTTGTGCCTGTCATCTCCAGGAATAGAGCATGGACATTTTGCCTCCTTTCTCAGCAGCTGTCACCCACTGACAACCCCCGTGTGCCAGCAGCTGTACCTGTGTATGCAGCCGTGCAGCTCCGTCATGCGCTGGCTCCCGGCTTTGGTGTGAAGGGCATCCACGTTCTGGGTCACCAACCAGTGCAGCTTGCCCAGCTTCTCCCAGTCTCTCAGTACCAGGTGTGCTTTGTTTGGCTGATGAGAGGAGAACTGGGGCCAGCCCACAAAGTTCCTTGCCCAGTAGCGCTGCCGGGCACTGGCGCTGCGGACAAACTCAGCGTGCTGGACAGGCCGTCTGTCTGTCCTGGCGTAGAGCCCCACGCCTTCCGAGCGGTAATCAGGGATGCCTGACTCCGTGGAGATTCCAGCTCCAGTCATTACAAACAGCCTCTTGGAGTTAGAAACAAAGCGCTGCAGCTCCTCCACTTCCGCGGGATCCGGAGGAAGGCAGGCTGGCACGAAAGTCAAGTTTGGAGAGGCTCTGGATACAGAATGGGATCTGAAATGATGCAGTCTGATGGCTCTGAAAACTCCAGACCATTTCCTGGCAGAGAACATGTTCAGCTAAAAGGCAAGAACAGAACACATGGCAGGTAAAAGAAAGTAAAAAGCATGTCCTTAATGCCATTTGCTTGCACTTTCTTTTTAGTAAAGAAAAAAAAAATATTTTGGAAACATTAACTAAAGCCCACCATCCAAGTATGTTCTTTTGGAAGAGAGGAAGACTGAACACAAAGTTAACAGCCCTGACTTGCAGGGTTCCTGCTGTTCTACCCTGGTGTGAAGGATGGCTACTTAAGAGGACTTGTGAAGAGCCCAGAAAGACCCGTGCATGCAAAGCGTTTCCCAGGTATGTGCAGCAGGCCAGAGAGGAAATGGCAGGAAGGCCAAGCACCTCACCTCAGAGGCACTGTCTGCTTCCTCTCCAGAAGAGACCCATGTTCTGCATTTTTAACATTCTGCCTGCTCCAAATCAGTCTTTTATATTTCTTTTATATTTACCCCATCCTTTACATATGTTGTAGGAAGAGAGAGAAAAACAACCTTGAAATGTTGTTTTTTTCCCAACAAAGGGCCTTGACTGGAGTTACTCCTGTGTGGTGTGTTTTGGTTTTTTTTTTTTTTCACAAAGGCCTGGTGCAGAACAGGCCTTGAAATGGGACTGAAGATGATTAGGGCACTGTCTAAATGCCTCTGGCACCTCCTCTTCTGTGGATGCCACCTCCCCAGAGTCAGTGCGGAGCTGGATGGGCACTGCTTTGCTTCTCCAGCAGACAGAGGGGCTTTCTGAGAGAGAAGGGATCATCCCAGGTGTGTGGGGCAGAAGGAACTGCCTGGCAGGTAGGAATGAGAGGAACACCCTGCTTTAAGGGAGGAATGACATGCTCTGCTGGGGACAGGCAGGATGGATGGCTTTGCTAATGAAGTAGTCTGGAATTGTGTGCAGGACATGTTGAGACACAAGTGGATGGGTTTGGACTTTGATTTTTGTTTGGGCTTTCCAGCAGTCTGCAGTTTTTTAAAACTATTTTTTCTGGGCTTTGCTATGGTTTTGCAAACAATGTACAAAAAGCTTTGAAAGCAACAGTTCAGAGAATTGACTGTCTGGCATTTCTGCCTCCTTAAATCTCCCTAAGCAGGGAGGCTTGTACAAGATGTGGAAGACGGAGGAAGAACTTTATTTACTGATAAGAGGGGATGATCTCTTGAACACCTAAACTTCAGCTGTATTTAAATATTGCTCCATTTACTGTAATACTTGGGCAACTGAGGGCTTAGATACATCTGAAGTTTAGGTGTTCAGCTCAAGCATTGTGATACTAAATTGTTGCTAGTGGCAAAGTGTAGATTTGGCTCAGTTCGTCTGCAGTTCTCAAGGCTTTTTGTCATCATCACTTGAAATGCAGGGAAGATTGGACAGACTCCATAGTCTGAATTGCTCTTTGTATCTAAGCAGTGATTCTGTTTGCAATGACTTTTGCTTTGTTTTGCTGTTTAGCAGGAGTCGTGTTGGGCATTCCCTCTAAAGAGGTTTAATTTCCCCTATGAATTAATTAGAAGGAACAAAATCTCCCAATAAACTGATTTGCTTTGAGAGCAACTTGTGTCATGATGCTCCCCAAAGGCTGTTAAGCCAGTTTGGTGGTAATTAAATTGCTTTAACTGATGAAAACTCTTGATTCCTGCCCCTTATCATCAAAAGATCCCTCAGAAGGAAATGTTCAGAGGCGAAATGAAATAGAATGTAATAAGGGTTGGCCCACAAGAGAGAGAAAGCAAAAATTACAGATACATTTGAAAGCTGCTGTATACAGCTAAGGACTATGGAAGAGAAAATATTAAAGGATGGAATATTTCTTGTCAAATACAAAGCTGCTTTTAAAATGAAAGTGCTCAGATTAAAAAAAAAAAAAAAAACAAACAAAAAAACTACTTTCCATAACAAGTGAAACTCTTTAAACGTACCTACGGAGATCTGAGGGTAGGGTTTATTTTTAGCACACAGCCAAGATGCTCCACAGGAAAAGATCAGGCAAGGTTAAGGCAGAAGATAAAGAGGACCCTACAAACGGCTACAGGCCAGAAATCCAAAAGGACCCACGCGCCATATGGACTCCCACGTGTCTCTTGTGCTGTGACAATGGCAGGGACGGGGTGACAGCCGGACCGAACCCGGGAATGAAGTAAGAGCGATGCGGGGAATAACGCTGAAAACTCACCTCTCATGGTGCTGCCGCCCGGCCGCGGAAGGACAGGGCGGGCCTGCCGGAAGGGGAGCCCTCTGGGAAATGTAGTTCACGAGGAGAAAAATGCACAAAGACTACAACTCCCATGCGTCAAAGGGGGGCAGAGGGGGAGCGAAAGGTGTTCCCAACATCCTGACACCTGACATAAATTGAAAACGCTGAGAGCTTCATAGCAGTCCTCAAGGAAACGCGTGAGGTTAAGATCCGAATTCATCTGATACAAATACATGTCATAGCTTTGATAAAATGCATTGTAGATGCTTGTCATTATAGAAGATGCATTTTCTTTTAACTGATACTAACATGTTTTAGGCTTAAAATGCGTCTAAATAAATATGGAAGAAAAATCCACTGAGGGCTGTTAAAGACACCTCTAGCTCGGGAATTAGGGCAGTGCCAACCTGTCTGCTGCTGACTCTGTGCGCCCTGGCAGGAACCCATCGTGCCTCTCTGCTTGGTGCAGGTTTCAGTCTCAATAATCACCTGAGAATTTGTACAGTTTGCCTGTCAATATGGAGTTTACATTTGTGTTGGTTTTTTGTGTTGGTTTTTTTGTTTTGTTTTGTTTTGTTTTGTTTTGTTCAACTGAGACTTATTTTTCTGAGGAACAAATACTATGAGGAGGGCCAGACTGCTGCATGGTAGCAGCCTGGTGCACTGGATGCCCAGCAGTCTTACAGACAATGGGTTCTTTTCCTAAAGATTTGGGCTGCTTTTCAAATGCATTCACCAAAGAGCTCTTGCTAAACAGTTCAAAACATTGCAGAAAGTTTTAATTTTTTTTTTTTGTCTCTTACAGTTATTTCAAAGACCAGGTGAGCCTGAGTGTTTGTGTAGCAGTGTGTAATTTTGTGATCACAAGGAAGAGGCACATCCTGCTGGCTCGGTGTGCAGTGCCACCCTGCCTGTCTTCTGCCCCTGGGATTAGGTGTGGAGTGCAACCCTCTTTTAAGCAGTGTCGTGAGTCTAAACGACTTTCAGTGATTTATACTTTAGGAGTTTAGACGTGTTTGAAACTGTTGGGTGATGACTTTGCTTTGGTGGCACCGGGCAGACGCCGTTTCTCCCTGGTGCTCCTCAAGAGTGCCCCAACCGTTCCGTGCGCTCCCTCCCGCGATGGAAAACGGCGATTTTTGGCCAATGCCCGCGGCTCGAGACGCGCCCTCCCGGACGCTCATTACCATAGTGCCCTCCCGGCAACCTCCGCGGGTCCCGGCGGTGCCACCGGCGCCCGTTCTGTCCCTCCGTGGCCTCCCGGTCCATCCCCGGCCGGCGCAGCGCGGTGCGGGCTGCAGGCGGGGGTGGCGGGCGGGGGGCAGCGGGACCATCCGCACCCACTCTGAGCTAGGCGGGGGCGCGGCGGCCCCGGGCCCGGGCGGGAGCCGAGAGGAGGCAGCCTTGCGCAGTGGCAGTATCGTAGCTGATGAGGTTAACCCGAGGCGCGATTATTGCTAATTGAAAACTTTTCCCAATACCCCGCCATGACGACTTGAAATATAGTCGGCATTGGCAATTTTTGAGAGCCTCTTCGGAGGCGGATCTTGTGTGCTCTAAAAATAGATACATAGCAATTTCAGAGGAGGGGTGTGCGTCTTTCTAGTTCTCTCTTAAGTAGGGGATAAATTCAGGGTCTCGGTTACTCCGCTTGTAGTTTCACTGGTCTGTTCCTGCCTCACCATCTTTGTACGAAAAACATGGGAGCGGAGCTCTTTATCTGAAAGCGCGCTCAGTTTATTAAACTCTGTCTTTTGCTGGAGCAGGTAGTGGCGATGCTCGGGAAGGGGGACGGGGCTCCCCGGCGCTGTGGCTGTCGGGGCTGGCTGGGGCTCACGGGCCGGGTGCCCGGGCTCGGTACGGCGGGGATGCGCGGAGGGTGCGCGGGGGCGGAGGGGCGCCCTCGCTCCGCGCGAGGCTGGCCGCGGTGACGTCACGCTTACTTTGCATATTCCTTCCCGGCAGCCTTCGCGGGTGTAACGGAGGCCCAGAACGGAGGGCAGAACGGAGCGCTCCGGTCCCGGCGGGGTGCGGGAAGCGCGGGGCGAGCGGGGGGCACTGCTGAGGGCGTGCAGGCTGGAGCGGGCGAGGGGCGTGACTCGCCCCAAGCTAGGGGGCAGCCCCGGGGCGAGTGACGGCAGCGGCGGAATAGCCCAGTTAGCTTTGCGCAGTGGCAGTATCGTAGCCAATGAGGTTAATCCGAGGCGCGATTATTGCTAATTGAAAACTTTTCCCAATACCCCGCCATGACGACTTGAAATATAGTCGGCATTGGCAATTTTTGACAGTCTCTACGGAGACTGAATAATCTTGGTACAAAAAATAGAGAGAAATTAATTTAGTGAGTGTGGTTCGTAGACTAACTAGCAAGCAATCTTTTATTTTGAGATTGTAGAGTTCTTTTGCGGGAGGTAATACGATTTCTGTTCTTGCAGTGATGTCGGGGTTTGCTATCGCCAAAACCGCGGCTTAATAAAATCGAGGTGCTCTAATATAAAAAGGTCGTTTATTTTTCTCTCAAAGTTACTGAGAAAATAATCGGTCAGTGAAGATGGAAGTGGAGGCGCTTAGGTGCTGGAGAAAGATTTCTGGAGTAGCTCTTGTTGAGCAGGATCCTTAGAGAGCTCAGCCTCTCAACAGGCAGGGAGGAATCTGGGGGGAGTGAAAGTCTGAATCGTGCTTCCCTAGCTGCAGAAGTCCTCTAAAACCCATTAGGGAACACTTAGTGTAAAGTACTGTAAACTCCATTTTGTGTGCAGTTCTTTATTGACATGACTTGCTTTAAGAAAAAAAAAAACCACAATAGAAAAAGTCTCCTTATTGTCAAAGAAATCACAAACCTTTACTCTGGAAAAAGCAGCTGCTGGTGCCAACTCCTATTATATAAGCAAACCCTATGCTTTCCTAATGTGCAGCAATTGAATAGCTAGGCAGACCCTGCGGAGGGAGACTAATGACCACTGCACACCTGCTCCACTGAGGCTCCTGCAGCTGGGAGCAGCTGCCCTCCGTCACTCTGTGTGAGTGAGATGTACCTTCTGCTGCTGGCAGCTTGCCTCTGACATTCTCTGTATGGGCACAGCATCAGATCCACCTGTGCTGTCTGGATGCTCCTGCCCTGCCGCTTAGACCCAGAGCTGGGCAGCTCTGGTGGAGTAGAAAACTTACCAGTGAACATCAGTGTTTCCTCTTAATAATAAAAATTATTATTTTTAATAACATTCAGTCATGCTGAACGTTATTAATATACAACAGTGACCAAGAGTGACAATGAAACCTCATAGATTGCCTTTGTCCCCCCATTTGTTCCTATTACCAGCAGTACCAATTGAAATCAAACCCTGAAGCATAGGGATGCCATTACCCTTTAGCAGAATAAGCCACACTGGTAAGTAGCAAAGGCATATGTAGTTTGCAGTGAGTCATACACTCCAGGTAATTTCTTGATTCTTATAAACTGTGTCGATAAATATTGTGTTTATCACTTGATCGTTTCTCATCTTTGCTGCCAGAATTGTCTATTGTGATAATGCCCTGGTGTGGTGCTTTCAATCTGCATTGCAAAGTCATGTCCTATATCTTGTGTCAGAAACCAAATTTGTTCATTTTGCTGTAATAGATCCTTTCAGCAAGCGTGAAGTTGGACCTTGAATGTGGGAGTTGCATGTTGTGATTTATTCCTCTTGCCTGAAGCCTAAAGCTCTGACTGAATTTTTTTTCTTGCATTCACCTGAAGAAAGAGCTAAATCCCCTTGCACGATGTTCGTGTGGCGCAGCACAGAGGGCACACACTGCAATGAAGGCGTTGTTATTGCTCTGCACTTTCAAGTCACTCTGTACAAAGTGCACAGGTAAGTTCTAAACATGCCTTACAGGCCAGTGTAGGTTTATTTCTCTTCTCTAACACAGATCGCAAATAATGATGCTTTCCTTTGGTGGTATTATGAAATGAGCTTGGATCACTCCTGTGTTTGGCAGCCAGTCTGAAATGACAAGGCACAGGTGGACAGTTAATCCATCAACTCTGAGAGTCTTTTGTGTGGTCAGTGGGTTAAGCTGCCCTTTGAGGACCTTAGTCTGTAACTGGTAAGTGGCTCTTCAACAAGAGGGAAAGATGCCTTGAGCAAGTGGCCTGGAGACAGATTGTGTGGAGTCAGGGATGCTCTGAAGACGAATTGTGCAGAGACAGGAAGCCCTCAAGTCCAACGTTTTGTTGATGTTGACTCACTGTCTAACTTCATTTCCAGTTCCCAGCCCTGTTTCTCATCTGCACATGGGGGTGGTAACTTCTCATTACACCTTCTGTGAAAGACAAGGATAAATCATAGTGTGTCTCAGCCACAGAAGAGGAAGGCTTGTGTCCTTCCAGCAGCAAGCAGGTGTTCATGAGTCAGGGAGAGTCTGAGGTAAAGGGCAGGTAGATGATGAGGAAACAGGAGTTCAGGGCATTGGGAAGGACAGGGTGAGCATTGCTTGGGTGAGTTTAACTTGAGCCCAGACCACTGAGAAGTTGTCTTGGCAGCTGGGCTTTTAACCTGCCCCTACTCCTTCAGCTCTTGTGGGAAGGTTAGGGACTGACAATTTTAAGTAAGAAATGTCAGTGTGTGAAGAATTCAGTTATGAACAGCACGTGGCTATGAGCAGGTTAGTTTTAAAAGCAGTATGCCTAGAGGATAGTATCACTCATGGGACAGCCCTGCCTTCCCACCCCACCAACCCTTTCAGTGCAGCACAGAAGCCATAGGCAAAGCTTTAGAAGCAATGACTTTTTTTTGTTTGTTTGTTTGTTTTTAACACTGAGCAACTCGGACACAACCTATTTCTTGTGGGTGCAACCCTAACTGGTACAATGACAGCTTAATTTCAGCCCTGAGACACAATAGAAACTGCTTTCTTGATTTACATTCACTTCCAGATTCCCAAAGGACACCATACGAAGCTTAAAATAAAAACTGCATACTGGGCTACAATATGAACAGAGCACAGTAGGCACTTTATGCAGAGGTAAAAATACAACCCAAGCTGAGGGACATGCTTGTCACATGTTGCTGGAGGAAACATACAGACCCCAGGAAAGGACATGTTTCTAATGACTTTAGGTCTGCTGTGTGAGCAGTCAGTGCTAGTGGTTTATTTTGCTCCACCTGGGGAAATGCATCCTGAAGTTGTCATTTTACAGCCAGTGATGGATTTTGAGAAAATTCAACAGTCCCTCCAAATAATGTTTTGCATTTTGCTGAGGGAGACCAGCAAGGGGGATGTCAGGTGAGATCTTTGCCATGGATGGTGAGGCATGCAATGAAAGTCTTTACTTATATTTGTGTTGTACTTCGATCTCAGTAAGGATATTATTTTCTGACAAGTCCTGTATTTGGAGAAAAAGCTGGAATTAATTTCTTGGAGGTTTTTGACTATCTGTAAACATTGCCTGGGATGGGGGAAGAGATATTTCCCTGCTCCCCTAGCGATAATTCCCATTAAAGCATGACTTAACACAGGAAATAATGATGTCTGACTTGTGCTAGCAGGGGAAACTGGGCATGTTTGTGCCTAGAGAGTGAAAAATACAGCATTGGAGATTGCTCACAGCTGACCTCATGGTCTCTGTTTTATGGAAATACAATTCCGTAATTTCAGCTCAACAACAGGACACGTGCTGTTCAGTTCTGGGAACATTCTCTGGCTTGGTAGTCATTTTGTAAGGAAAAGAGCTACAAGAGTCATGTTTCCTGGATCCTCAGCAGTTCTCACGCTGATATTCTTTGGTGTATCTCTCATCAGATTAAGAAGTGAACGTTTGGGCTGAGCAACTGCCTTCACTGCCATGTCAACTTGGCTAGAGAACAGTGGGAAACAGTAGATCTGATGAAGGTTGAGCTGTGCTGTGGCTCAGACAAAGCAAGAACTTTGCTGCCTTGGAGTGGTGTTTTATAGAGGTTTGAAAGGAAAAGCACGTGGGAAATGATGTTCCAAGATCATCACATGAGAAATCCAGGTGGGCTGTTACAGTCTTTGAACACAGCAAAGGAGAAGTGGCTGGTGACTTTCCTTTATGGTGGCCACAGCTTATGGAAAATCGTTCAGGAAAGGCTTCTGCTGCCCAGCTTCTCTGGGCTGGGATAAATCAGCTAAGGCTCTGAAATGTTTGAAGGTTTTGGGGGGCACAGCCCAACCGCAACACCCAACAAGCCCAGGGCGGCTGCATCGCTGCCCCGGGAGGACCTTCCTCTGGGAAAGGCTCCTGCTCCTCCAGCGAACAGTGCAGGGTTCGTGTCGCGTTCCTGCTCAGTCTCGGACGCGCGTGGGGCCGCAGGCGAGCGGGACGGCTCCTCTGCGGCAGGACAGGCTTCGCCCCGGGGACAGAGCCCTGCGGGCGGGTGGCAGCTCTGGGCGCTGCAGCCTCGCCCGGCATTTCCCGGGCCCCTTTCCCAGCCCGGGGCTGCGCACCGGGGCCGGAACGGGGCCGGGCACCTTCCCGCGGCGGCCGGCAGGGGGCGGCGCGGGGCGCGAGAGGCGGGGGCGNGTCCCGAGGCCGCCGCCACCCGCCCGCAGCCAGGGCAGGCGGTGGCTGTCCCGGCCGGGAAGGGCGCCCTGCGCGCCTGTGCCCCGAGAAGCGTGGAGCGTGCTCGGGTTTCAGCAAACATCTCCTCCCCTGCCCCGCCGTAGCCTCTCCAGCCTGTTCTTGGGGGAGATCTGAACTTCGTGCGGGTATGGAGTGGGGAGCCGTGGGGGATAAGCGGAGCCCAGCCAGGCTCGGAGCTCATCCTTGTCCTCCCTCTGTTTCCCCAGGTGTGCTACATTATACGGTTTCCCAAAACCGTGTAATGGAGAAATGTCAGGCAACTGGTCTCAGGGGAAAGATCTAGAGAATTTGAGTTCCTTTGGTACCAAGCCGGAAAGGGTGTGGATCTGCCAAAATCCCTTGTGCTCTGGGAGGCATTAGGGCGACTGAGTTCCGCTTATGAAACTGATTAAATCAGACACTGGGGAGGGGCTGTGATCCGTTACTTCCATCCTACCTTTAATAGAAACCAGACGTTCTGTTGACATATAGTCCAAGAAAATTGCAGGTTTATTTCTGGACCTGGAAGCTCACATTACAGTGCTGGCATAAAGCTGGTGGTCACACCTTTGGAAAACAGACTTTGAATTGGGCTAATGATAAAACTTATAGGGCAAGGAGTCCATCTGCTGCGTGGCTTTCTGGTGAAAGGTGTGCCCATGGAGGATTCATTCTTGGGGAGTGAAACCCTCTGCTTGAGTGAAGTAGCTGTTGGTGGAAACAGCAGTAATTTCTTCTGCAGCTTCTTCTCGTGGTTGTTGTTCCTTTAAATAGAGATAGCTCTGTTTACCTTTGCTCATATCCCTCATTCTGGTTATCTCTTGGAGATGTGGGGCAAGTTCCTAGTGTGTTCAGGAATGCATTGCTAGTCAGAACAGGATTCACCCAGTCTGTGTATTGGCTTGATGAATGGCCCTTCAAGGTGAGCATACAGGTCTGTGTAGGGCCAGTTTAGTGTCTCACCAGCATGCTCTTTAGTAAACCATGGGAGCCTCACTGTGTCTACTGCAAGAGTTGCATTCCTGAACAGTGGTAGCGTGACTTCCCAGTTGTTGGAATAGGCTACTGCAGTCCCTTAACATTTTTTTCTTTCCTCTGTAGGAGAATTAGAAGTGAACTGCAAAGAAATTGTGAAAAAGATCTGAAATTGTACCTAGTTTGTCTTTCTAAGCTCTAAAGTGTATTGGGACAACAAAAAGTTAGAACTTTTAGTCTGAGCAACTTGATTTCATCAAGTCGTAATTACACTGTGTCTGTCTCAATTTTTGTACAGCCTTTCAGACTGGACAGCATCTAATTATCAGTAGGCAGCTGAACAAAAAAAGTGTGACCCTTTTTCTCTCTAAGCTTTTCTGTGGTGTACAGAATTCACCACGGAAAAGCAGACCAGCTGTTTTCCCTCTGCAAATCATTGTTAGCCCCAAAATGGCTCACTCACTGCTCTAAAGCCCTTCACCTTGGGATGCACACATAATGGAGCAGTGCTGTGCTGATACAGCTCCCCTGAAATAAGTCAGACTTTCGAACTCAAGTGAGAGTTGTTTGTTTTTCTTTCCTCATTATCTATGGGTGGATTATCTGAGTTGTGGATTAACTGTGCCATGGATACAGACGTCTGCACTGGCTCTGTCCAGAGTCAAGCTGGTTAGGCAGGACTTGTTGGTTCAGGCACAGTGCCATGTGGACAAAGCTGCTCTGCTTCCAGGGACTGTTTTGGCCCAAAAGGAGTTTGGTATTGAGCTGGGACTTGAAGGTTCAGAGTTGATGTCAAGTAAAATCAGCTCAAATACTTCCACACCTCACTTCTGAATCTGTGTGGTGCAGAAATGAGCAGTGAGTGAAGGCCTTGCTGGGCATGAGTGAACCTTTCACAGAGACCATTGGTGTGTCTGTTCTTAACTCCTTGCCTTTATGAAAAATCTCCTCCCTCTTCCTAGAGCTGGAGGATTTGATCAGTGTGTACATGTCCACTGTAAGATGGAGGTCCAGAAGTATCTCAGTTTTTTTCTTGGACTTCAGAGGATGTGAAACATATGAGAATGGATTTGTCTTTCTTTGAGGATTCATTTGCAGTTGAAAATAATCTTCATTCCCTTTTTACCCCGTCCCCCAGTGCTGAAGAAGCTCACACAGGAAACTTTCTGCAGGCTGGAGCTGTGCACCCTGTTGTTTGGGGGAGCTGCCGTGGCACAGGACACGCAGTGCTGGGGCTGGATGGAAACGAGCACAGCCCGTGTGGGAAGGGGGAGGAGAGCAGCTGGCCAGGCCTGTCCAGACTGTCTCCCTCCGGTCCCTCTGAGGAAGCGCATTTTGCGGACGTGCTTGGAGTTTGACAGGAAGTTTGTGGAATGAATTTGCCATTCTGCAGTGCTGTAAATTGGCACAGAGAGTACAGCTTTGTCCTCAAGAGTGAGAATCCTGATTTGGGGCTCTTGCCCCTTTCGGAGGATTGCCAAAGTGCTTCCAGCACTCAAGTGACCATCCACACATACCTGCTTCCGACAAGCTGAGACACTGAATGAGATGCTGAGTGACTGCTTCTGTGGTGCTACTTTGTCTAAGTAGTGAGGGAACAGATCCATTAGGATCTGCTTGTTGCAGAGGAAGAAACCTAATCTGTGTAACGTGTTGTGTGTTTATGGTGAGAGGAGTAGGAGAAGAGAAACCTTACATTTGCTTTAGTCAGAATACTGTTTGATTTTGACTCCGAAAGTTTTTTATAGCCTTTTTCTGAAAGGGGCTGTTTGCAAATATTACTGAGAAACCTTTTGGTAACTCCAAAAAGAAATGGTGTGGCTTTTAGAAGTTTTCATTTGATGAAATTCTCACTTCTCTGCTGCTATTTAAAAAAAAAAATTGTTTTCAAAGGCTTCAGATATTGTTCAACTGGATTTTGCAATTAAAAACAAAAGAGCATTCACTGGAGCCTGCAAAAGCTTTTTACAAAGAAGTTATATCTGTTTAATGGGGAGATTTTTATGGCAGTGTTTTGGCTATCCATGTCAACTAGATTGTGAGCTGCTTTTTTTGGGTGTGCTTGCTCCCTTCCAGAAGGATTTTTCTTTTGCATAAGGTTTGTTTAGCAATTTGGCTTTGAAATTCTGGGTGCATAGTTCAGGGGCACAAGAGATTTTGGTTTATTAGTTGTTTTCCTCTTTTTAGGAACTCTAATCCACCTTCTCCTCAGTGCTTAATCCTCTCAAGATTGACTTTAAAGGGAGCAATCTTGCCATTGATTTTTCATGGGAGTGTGGAGGGAGGTGCATGTGTTTCCATCTGTCATCTGTCCTAACATTTGGAAGATTGCTGTGCTCTGCAGGGCGGTGCTGTCTGTCCCTCTCCAGAGGAGGATGCTTGCGTGTTTCTGACTCAGTTCCTTTAGTTTGGGAGTCATATGCTGTGCGTTTTGGGCTCACTTGACTAAAAGTTTGCTGTGAAATTGCTTATGGTCAGCTACGCCCGGGAAATGGTATTGGGGGGAAGCACTGGTAAAGTAATTTGGTGCCTTGGCTTTCTACTGGCTCAGATTTCTGAGTCCTTCCTGCTGTTGGGCGAGAAGGCTGTAAACAGAACTAATGCTCTGCACAATGGGGTTCTGACTTGTTTCAGCTCCTTAGCTGTTGTGACCCCTCGTAAAACAGGGACTTCATTGTCCTGAGCAACTCAGACAGGGAGTCCTCTGCCTCAAGCAGTGTGCGATGCAGAGAGAGGCTTCTTTTCTTGTTGCTCTATTTCCACGGAAAGGCTGGACTCTGTGCTGTCTTTAGCTCCTTTGTTCCTCACTGGGAGAGGTCAACTTATCCTAAGTGTTCAGCTGCCCTCCTGGTTAAAACTGATCCTCTGACACCATCTCTGCCACTAGAGTAGCAAATGGGAAACTTCTCATACATTTTCATCTCTCTCTCTTTCTCTCTCCCCCTCTCCCCTTTTTCTTTCTTTTCTAGGGAATCACAATACTTCACTTTGTCTGGACCCCTCTTGCCCTTTGAAGTCTACCTACTATATGAAACAAGTTGTTAAACTGTAGAAATGACAGCTCAAATTTTAAAGTCTGGCAGCAGAACGAGGACTAATAATGCACTTCTATTTAGATCACAGTTGGTTTTATGATCTGCTGCTCAGACAGACAGACAGATAAATCCCTTATATTAAAACTCAGTAACTAGAGGGGGGGAAAAAGCCTGTCCATGGCCACAAAACAAATCTGTTTGAATCGAGCTAATGTGTTAGTTGTGATATCCAGAATGTGATGCAGCTTTGGAGACAGCCAGAGCAGATTCTGAATGTAGTTGTGTGTGCTAGTGAAAATCAGTGTGAGTGAATAGGATCTCTGGTCCCAGTTTCCTGCTCTGGTCTCAGCCTATGCTTCCCTCTTTGTGTACTGATCCTGTGTGTCCTTTTTGTCTGATGCGGAAGCTGTTAATGAAGATGCTCTTCTATTCCAGCTGCCTGAAAGTGAGCCATTGTGTGGGGGAAGCTTTCTCCCACTGTGATAAGATGATGAGGTTTGGGGAATGAGTTCCTTGCTCACTTCAGGCCTGTCCTAACTAACTGAGGTTTAGTAACAAACCCTGGGAGATTATTGTGACTGTTAGGATATTGCACTTTAAAATGTTAAGTAGGGAGCTGTCTCATCTGTGGCAGGATTACTACATCCAGTAGTGTAGACTAGAAGCAAGAAGGGGCACCATTACTTTCCACTTTTGTTGAAGTTGAATGGGTTAGAGAATAAGTTGTGATGTCAAATTGGTTTCACTTGATTTAAGTGCTGGCTGCTGAGGTGTTCCCTGTGGCCATCTCCCTTGCTTGTGTCCACAATAGCTGTGGGACAGTTAACTGTGTCAGCAAGCTGGTTCTACTCAAAGTCATATTTTCACATGGATGGTGGACTGGGAAGTGAGGCTACCTCTTTCAGCTGTGGGTTATGTTTAATATAGCATAAGGTAATCATTTATCCACAGCCTCAAAAATGTACCCTAACTTAAGGCATGTTGTTTCTCTGTCTGTGAAACAGGGGTAATTACTCCTTACCTGCGAAGTGTGGTTATGTCGGTTGAGATCTTTGTGTTTCTGAAATAGCTTCCAGCTGAAAAGCTTCTTTTAAGCTTTTCTGGTCACCATTGCTGGGAAAGTTTACAGTGGCATGTTTGAATTAGATTTGCAAGTTTTTATTCCTTTCTCAGCCCTGTTGAATGTTCCCTCTCTGCCTTTCTGATTGCTCATCCTTTCTTCACCCCCCCTTATGACAGGCTGTGAGTAGGGAGAAAAGATTTTGTTTCCCTTCCAAGTTCCCCACAGTAGTTCTGCCCGTCTTTCCCTTTACCACAGAGCATCGTGAAGTCATTCAAAGAATGTTGTGTGCTAAAGATACACCATAAAAATAGGAGGTGGATGATGACTTTCTCATATCAGTTTTAGCTGTTTTTCCCATTCATGCTCATTCTCTTTGCAAATGGCCCCAGAGCAGCAGTAACCAGCTAGCTGGGGACAGTCTTCCTTGGATGATGGGTGTTAATATCCATGTTTTGTCTTCTGTGCATGTGTGTTTTTAAATCCCGATGAAGCAAACAACTTGAAATGGCAACTGGAGTGCTACGGAACAAGTTTGGTGTTGGTGTTTTGGTTACAGGAACTGAATCCCTGAGGTTATGTGTTTATGCTGTTTAGGAGTCTGGAAAACTCTTTTTCTGCTCACACAAATGCAGCTTTTTCTTTTAGCAGACAGTAACTATTCTGAATTTACATGGGAAATTTATCTAAGCAGTTTGAGACAACTGTAAATTGAGGAGCCAGGAGCACTTATAGCAGGCCACAGGGGGAGGCAGCCTGCATTGTTAGTGCTTGGCTCCTTTTTCCCTGAGCTGGACTGTCTCTACATTGTGAACAAGTTCAGTTCAAGTTATTTAAATGATGATGAGATAGTCTGAAGTTGTCCAGTGCAGCTTGTCTTGCCACTTCTCACAGAGTTCTTATTACCATGTGCACATGTGTGTAGATGGCTTTGCTGGGTGAGGTACTGAGTGTCTGTCTGGCAGTGGAGTGTAGCTTGATTTCTTGTGTTTTTTTACTGTTCATTGCACGTGTTTAAACCTCTAACATTTTGCAAATCATTTGAAGAACATAAAAAAAAAGTAAATGGTGCTCCAGGGAATAAACCTTCTGAATGACACTCTGCATGGGGAATTGTGCTTTAAATGGCTCAGCTATAAATCAGCCTGTATGGGGGCTCCAGGAATAAACCAGTCCCGTGGTTTTGTCACAGAACTGAGCTGGCAGACAGAATTAATCCTGTGTCTGTCTAGATGCCTCACAGGATCTTGCTTTATTTCCATTGCTGAAGAGGAAGGTGAACAGAGAATTTCACTTTGTGCTATGGGGAAGTTTGTGATGGTTCAGGGACTGTGGTTAGGCTGAGTTTTAATAAGGGCAAGAGGTGGTAAAAGAAGCCAGAGGTAGAAAAGGTCATGGGCAAGAGGGCTGTAAATAATTTGCTGTGGATTAGGGGCTTAGTATTCCCTTGTTTTATCCTCTTTCATGGTTCTAAACCAGTTCAGGGCTTCTCTGTGAAAAGGTTTCTTTTGGGTTGAAGCCACTAATTTCAGCTGGGTCAGACAAAAAAGCCTAGGGCTAACTGCATGTCACTTGAGGTTACTGGTGCCCCATGAGCTGGAATAAGATGATGGCTTGGCTGGTCTCTGCTGCTCATCTTGTTTTACCATTAGTTGCATCCATTGCTCCCTGTTTCTCAGCACCAGCAGCTGCCTTGGGACAAGTTTTTTTTTGTGTAGGATTTTTTTTTCCCCTGCTAGCAAATGACCCCTTTTGGGCAGAGGTGATCCCCAAATAAGGTGCCTAGATTAGTACTTCCTGTTTCAAGCTCCTGTTCGTTATGGTTTTATATGGGAAACTTTTTTTGGGCTATGTAGGCCTGGTCAGGCAGTGTGACACACAGCTGGAACTATTCTGCCTGGCTGTGAGCAGCTCCAGCAGTTAGACAGGATCCCTGCAGAGAGCTGGAGCACTGGGGGAGGGAATGAAATGCCATTTCATCCACGTCATGCAGTCTCTTATCAGTGGCCAACTCAGTGTTGTGAGTGGGTGAGCTGCATTGGCCTGAAGAAGTTGCCTTTTATTTCTCATGTGAAAGATGAGGAGCTCAGCACTGTCAGTCAGGCTGAGAGCTGTGGAGTGGCTGTGGAGTTTGAGATGAATTTGTCACTCAGGTTCTTATAACCCTAGGCTTGTAGTTCTCAATCTCTCCTGCTTGTGCTTAATCTGAGATTTGCTGCTTGAGCAACTGTCCTGAGCAGTTTGCTTGGGCAGTGCCTCAGAGCTGCTCTGGCATGCTGCTCCTGTACTTCTTAACTGCTCAAATCCAGTGCTTCCAGCACCTTCTGTCTTGGGATCATGTTTAAAAGCCTTGGTGTGAGTTAGAGAGAAAATCTATTAGGTTATCATTCGTTTTTCTGGTAGGATTGGTTAAGGGCTTCATTGTTGGGTGCTACTTTCCCATCAAATGTGAGGGAGAAATCTACTTGAAACAGATCACCATGGTATGGCTGTGGTGATGTGAAACTCTGAGAGCTTCTGGGCTGTCTGGATTGTATTGCCTGGGTCTGGAAAATGCTGTGTGTGGGATGGGAGAGCCAGTGGGCTGCGAGGTGTTCTGAGCTGTCTCTCTGCTGTGCTCCTGTCCTTGCGGGGTTTGGAGGCTGTTTGCTGGGGAGGAGGGGTTGAAGGAAAGGGCTGGGGGTGGTGCAGGGAGGAAGCTTTATGTAATTCTTGGCCGGCTTTTGAATAATTGTTTTAATGAAATGGAATGCAGTGTATTCAGTACTTGCTTGGCAGAAACAGCTTTTTTTTTTTTTTTTCTGTCTTGGAGGGGGAAAAGGAGTTGGAGTTGCTCTATTTTCCAGCTGCTTTAAACACTCCAGGCTTGGATTTGTTATGAAGCTAGAAGTGGAATATTGTTGTTGGTGAGGGGGCAGTTGCACTGCTGTGCATGTGTGTGATGTTGCCTTTGTACATTGGCTGTGTAAGTGGCAGAGCCTGGTCCCTGGGTTTCTCTGAGGGCTGTGGATGCCAGTGTGGTTTGAGGTGGAGCAGGTTAATTTTAAAGTACCAACAGTAATGGGATGAAAGTGATGTAAATATGCATGATGTAAATAAAATATGCGTGCATCCAGGTACTTGGTAGGAAAATTTATCTCTTTTCCTCTGTGCCCTAGTTCAGGGCATAGTGGGGAAGAACATGATGAGCTGAGACAAAGAAGTCAACTTGATTTCCAGCGAAGCAAATATGTAGGCACTGGGAGTCTTGACTTCTCTAGACTAGTGCAAAACAGTCTCTCCAGTCATCTCAGAGGATTGGTGACTTTTATCATAGGATTGGTGGAGGGACAATCAGAGATCATGCTGAAAACCCTTTTTTAGAAAGCAATTTGAAGAAGGATTTATTTCATGTACCTCTGAAAGGGAAGTTTATTCTCATGCTGCTTCTATTTCAGTATTGCTGCCATTTCCATTTTTGGTCAGTGCTGGAGATCGGTCTCTCTTACTCATCTCCACCTCTCAAAAATCTACTTTCTCTTTGGTCTTGGTAATTTTTTTTCTCGGTTGCTCTTTTCTGGAGTCAAGAGTTCTCTTGTGAGTAACAGCCTTTGCTTGATAGAATAAAATTTTTCTTTATCAAGTAACAACAACAACTTGTGTTCAGGGCACTGAGATGAAGAAGCTGTCATGAGTTTAATTGCTTTATTAATACTGTTCTTTGTAAAATATCCTCACTCTTTCTCTTGCTGCTGCTGAAACAAGCAAGAGACTTGTGACTGGGACTTGTGTCATGATACCAGATGGCAGGTACAATGATGGGTCATTTACCTTCTCATGTAGGAAGAGATAAGAAAACCTTAAACATTCTCCAGCTCTTCTCCATCCACTGGCTCCTATATATTCCAGTTCTAAAAATGTTAATTTTCTATCTAGATTTAACAATTTTCTTTCTTGCAGTGGACCAATGTCATGACATTGTGAAACTCTTGAACCACATTTTTCTGCCCAGTACTAAAAACAAACAAAAAAACCACCTAAGTCAGAGCTCTGCAGCTATAGAGCCATCAGCAGTCTCCGTCGAATTGCCACCCACATCTCCCAAAGTGGACTGGGGGACCAGTTCCCACATTCATTTCTGAAACACTGTTCTCCTTTCATTCCCAGAAGCTGTTTTTAAAGTGAAAAGAAGCTGCCTTAGCTAGATTTTTAACCATGTGCTTCTTGGCCCCTTGTACTCTGTTGTCTTTCAAAGCTGTTGCTTGCCCACTATCTGCAATAACTTGGGTTATTTTTAAGTTACAGTGCAGTGCTCATCAGACTGAAAGCTTCGTTTTAAAACTTTCTACCTATTATAGTTATAAGTAGTACCAAGATCCACACGACTGAAAAATGTGAAATATTTTGTTGTCATTTCCCCTTGCCCTGTTCTGTGAGTTTACATTGTGCTTTTGGCAGCGCTTTGTGTAAAGTCAGTTTTTGATGATGACTTACACTTTTTGACTTACATAGATTTCAGTGTTGCTTCCATCTGCTCCCACCCTGTTGCAGAGAACCCTTGCAGAAATGAAAACTTCTTAAACATCCACCATTTTGAGAGTACTTCCTTAATAATTGGATTTTTAACAAGCCAGTTAAACCACATATGACATTTGACACAAGTTCCCATTTTAAAAAAAGGGAAACAACCCACTTCAGAGTGGTTAGGAGGTCAAGCCAGCAAGTCTTTATTTATATCTCAATATACTAACTTTTTATCTGGATGAGATTTGCTGGGACTCTGTATCTCCTTATTGACACAGGCTTTTAAAACTTGAGATACCTTGGTTTTTTTAAGGGTAGATTTGCATTTGTTGAATGTTCTTTGCATTTATGCTTTTGGGGGCTATGCTTGTTGCTTACTGAATGGGAAGTTGCTAAAGCTAACGAAACGTTTATGTTTCAGGGTCTAAAATCTGTCAAGTCTGCATTCTGATATCCCATTTAAGAGCCTTCAGGACAGGAATGCCTCAATAAGACTGTTCTAAATATGGGTATGATTACAGAGTCTCTTTAGTGTCCCCATTCTTTATTACTGAGTCCTCCTTTTGCTGGTAGCCAGGGCACTCCACGTCTCATTGGCAGAATTTGTGCTTCTAATGCTTTTAATGAATTCAGAATTCTTTTAATGAATTCAGAATTTACACTAGTATTTCAGTCCTTTATTTCAGCATCTTTATGTGTGTCTCAAATTTTGTAACTGGCACTTTGCCTAGATGGGTCTCTATTCAGATCTGTTTATGCTGCTTGGATAGGATTTCCACAGCTTATGCTGTTTTTTTTCCTCTCAAGTTCCATGTCTATTATTGCATAACCGTGCAAATCCTACTCTTCCCTTTATTGGTAATAGGGTCCACATGCTTTCCTGTTTCTGTTACTTTTAAAAAGTCAGATAATTAACTTGGAATGTGCAAGCTCTGACAGTATTTTGTCTGTGACTGTGTCCAAACCCATTTTTACGTAGGCAGATGGAGAGGATCACAGGGGTCCTTAGCAATGTTGTTACTGACTGTGTGGTTACTTGTGTGCTGCTGGGGTGTCTGAGGTGCTGGTCCTGCTGCTGCTGAAGGGAGAGATGGCTTTACTTTTACTTATGCTTTCTCCTTCTGTGTTTTCTGACTGTTTGGACATAGCCCTTCCTGCTGACTTCTGTGCTCATCTCTTCCCTGACTCAAAAGAAGACAGTCAGCTTTTTTCCACTGGGTGTATAGTCTGTTGGACTGTTTCACAGAGGGGTCTTGTGAGAGCCAGAGCCTGCACAAGTAAGTGGCAGCAGCACATGTCTGGAAGAGGGAGTAAAACCTCTCCATTTTTGGCAGTGGTGAGCTGTTAATTGGCCTTTCTGCATTTTATGAAACTGTATCCTTCACTCCGAGGTGCTCACTGTCCAGTGGAACTGCTGTGCTCTGTTGCACTGTAAACCCTGATGTAACATATTTTCCTTCTCTAGATGAGTTACAATCAGCATTTACAAATTATGATCTCCAAGCTGACAAGTGCTTTACAGCTGTTGTGAGGGTTCCCATTGAAAGGTCAAATCCACGCCCTTGTCATTTCCACCTGAGAGCTCTGGAGCACCAGCACACCAGGATTGCTGCTGCCCAGAGAATTGGAGACCTCTGCTGTGTGTTCAAAATGTTGTGATTTGCCACTGTTGATTTCACACTAAGCTGCTGCTTAGAAGCTGCTTGGAAGAGTGATCCAGTCATGCATTAGCATGTGTTGTAACCTCAGTGCTTTTTATGACAACTTTCAGTTGTACAAATCTCAACCAAATACCAACGCAGGGCTTAAAAAATGCCCTTGTCTACTCTCTTTTCAGTGGGCATGTGAAGGGTTCCTTGTTGTAGCTGGGTGCTGCACACCTCTGCATTCAAGCCTTGAGCTTCTGTTAGCAGAGCTGTGGTTTAAAATCCAGTGTCTTGTTTCCTGCTGGTTCTATTCCCATCCTTGGACTCTTTTGTCTAGTGGAGATCTCCTTTGTACCAGATTTGTCAGATGTTTGTGGAACTGCAGCACTGTGTTTTGACCTAGTGCTTGTGGAGTAGCTGCACACTGGTGTAGCAGGAAGGGTCTGGTTCCTCAGATAGCTGGCTTGGCTGAGCCCCTCTTCCTGTAGGAATACAAGAGAATTGGTATTTTGTCCAGAGGCCTTGGCCCTGGAAATTTTCCCTGAGGGGTCAGCTCAGAGCCTGCTTGTTTGGT
>VWZV01017481.1:1648743-1686041 GCA_013397155.1 Irena cyanogastra
TTTTTTTTTTTTTTTTGTTTTGTTTTGTTTTGGCAGAGGAGAGCAGATCTGTTGGACTTCTGGAAGCTTTCAGAGGGAAGCCAGCAGCAAATGAAAATTCTTATTACATGCACGAGAAGGGTTAACTTAATGTTTTGCATGTGTAAGGATAAATGAAGGACTAAAAAAGACAGTGTATTGGTTACTAGTGTTTTTGGGTTTATTAAGTTTTTTTTTCCCATCTAGAATGTTGGCTAAAATCCAGCCCAGGTCAGTAGTGAGGTGTTAACTGCTTAGTTGTTTGTGTAAAATGTTTACACTCGCTCCAGTCTGTTCCTCCCACCAAATTGGCCAGGATGCCATTTCATTCCTGTTTGTACAGAGCTGTGTCCCTCACTTTAGTCTGAACCAGCTCACCTCCCTCCCAGAGACAGTTGGGATTGGCCATTTGCTACTCCCTTTGTCTGGGACTTCCTGGAAATGCTTGAGGATGTGTTTGCTCTGAGGCAGAGATCAGAAATAGATCTTGCATAAGAAGAGCCACTCCAGGAGAAGACTGTCAGAGAATTACCCTCCTTGGAGTCCAAAGCTGTTTCTAATTTCACAGCTGACACACAGGGAGAGAAATGGAGACTCTCTAATTTGTGCAGATAGTTGTTCCTTGTGATCTTTTACAGGGCTGGCTATAACTGCCTGTTGAACACCAGTCAATTTGCTTTCAAAAGGAGAGGATTCTGACAAAAGACTTGGTGGCAGGTGGAGCTCATAGCAGACTGCTGATTCAGGCTGAGAAATTCCAACTGAAATATTTTTAGTACAGGCCTGAGAGTCAGATTTGCTTTCTATTCTGATATAATATGGACTTGCCATGTTATATTGGGCTGTTCAGGGCTGCATCTCAGTTCTCCATTTCGGAAAGGTACATTTCTTTTGTGTTGTCAAGGAAGTGTGAATGTTGGGGTGAGGATTCTGATTTGTGAGCCTCCTTGGGATTCAGGTGCAGTGGCTGCAGACTTTACTGCCTGCAGTTGCTGCAAGTTCTATCAATACAAAATGGAATACATGGAGATTTAGGTTTAGGGTGTGGAACTGTGACAGCTGTGACTGAAAAATGTGACTGAAAAAGGCTTCCATGTGATAAGTGCTGTAACTTGTGGGTGGGAACATCATCTGAGGACACTGTACTTAAATCATAGCGCTCTGAATCCTGGAGGCCAGGAGCTGGAGTACTGGGTAAGGCTGCTTATGTTTTACGTAGATCCCCTTGTCATCCTTCTCTTGTGCCATCTCCAACTTCTCTGTCCAGTGAAGCAGAGCCCAGCATTGTGCAAATGTTGAGGTCAGTTCAGCTTTTGCACGCACTGTGTCACAGGATGTGCTGCAGCTGTGATGTACAAACCCTTGACAAACTTTTCCTCATTCTCCTGAAGATTGTTCATGGAGCAGTGGAAGAATTTTTTGTGCTTATCCAGCTTTGGAAATGGTTTCCTGTTATTGAAGACTCTGACAGCCCAGTGAATCCAGGTAGAAAGGAACCACACAAAGGATTATTTTCTATTTTAGCTTCACACAACCATGAATCTCTGCAGGCATTCTCTGGATCTGGCATTCTCAGGAGCCTTTGGTAGCTGTGAAACCGAAAATATTTGTTTAGTAAGGAACATGGAACATGAATTCAGTTTTCAGCAGCCAGTCTTAGCATAAGGTGTTTTTTCTTGGCATGAGCTGTTTGCTGTTGACCACTATAAACAGAGGGAAGTAAATATAAGATGTCTCTTTTCAGGTGCAGAGAAAACTATGCTATAAAAAAGAAGATGATGTATGTGGCAGGAAATAACCCTTCCCTCCCTTCCCACCCCCTGATCTAGCACTTCTGGAAAAGAGAAATAAATGGGAAAACACACCTTTGGGAGGGAGCAGCCTCTGAAAGTAGCTGTCACAGTGCTGCTGCTTAGTTCAAGTGCTCCTTTTGGAGGCAATAGGTGCAGAATACAACAGCCCACCTTGCTGGGTTTGTATGGCCTTGCTTTCCTCTATGCTGTCCTTAGATCTTCAGTGCCAGTAAGAGTTTGTTATTCCTGGTGTTTCTGTTGCCACTTTTTGAATGTGATAGGCAAGGCAGTGCAGTGGACAGCTGAGGTTAATTTGAAGAACTTCAAAAGGCTACACTTGGTTTTAGCAGCTTTTTGTCTGAAAACCAAAAAAAACATATTCAAACTGTATTTTGTTTCTCTGGAGCATTTTCCCTTCTGATAGGTGAAAGGACTTAAAGTGCAAATCACTTTCAGTATGAGGATGCTCAGCACACTAGTGACATATTGAGGAGTATTTACCTCTGACCACAAAAGCAGTGCTGTACCTTGTGGGACTTCCATTATCTCAGCCATCTAATGAACTGTTCTGAGACAATGGAAAGGGGATGAAAGTTTTGATCAGGAAGATGGAGAAAGAATAACTACATGTTTCTCTTTTGTAGGTGGTGGCTCATTTGTCTCACTCAGTTTAAGCTGGAGTCTAGGTTAGTGTTCAGAGAGCTAAGTGGAAAAATTCTGGTCCTACGGGAAAATAATTTGTGGTTCCTTCACACAACTTGGGCTGTAGGCCAGGGAGTGCTGTGGATTTGTATTGTTTCATCCAGGAAACTGTGCTGACTCAATCTTTAAAGCACTTGGGTGTCTCTCAGCCAGCATGCTGAGTTGGTGATCCCATGCCCTGTGGAACTAGTTAAGATTAGGTTACCTCCCTGCCAGCTTGCTGATGTGAACAAAGCCAGCAGCCAAAGGATTTCCCAGCCTGCTGCATCCGAGATGACAAGAGGTGGATCTGAGGTGCTCCCTCAAGGAGTGGGGCTGTGACTCCCAGGGACTGCTGGTGTCAAGCTGCAGACTGGTAGCTGGTTTTCCTACAGTGTCATTGTGCCCTTGAGAGCCTTGCAGCTGCTGGGCTACACAGGAACCTGCTGACTCCACGTGTTGCTGCCCAGTGCTGCAGCACCCTCAGCCTGCAGGCAGATACACCACTGCAGCTCTGGGTGTCACAGAAATGTATTCATTTGGAGGGAAATGGTGGGGGCAGATCCAGGAAGGATCTAGTGTTGGCAGTGATGTTTTTTCAGCACACACAGGCAGAAATAGCCCTCCTGCCCATCAGAGGGATCTGCTGGAAGGTCTGAGCTCACGTGATGGCTTCTGTAGGGTTTTTGTAGCATACAGAGTTGGCTTATCTTCAGTTTTATGGTCAGAAGTCTCTGTCAAAAGCTCACTCCAGCTCAGCAGCACAAATGAGAGTATCAGTGGGTACATAGCGTGTGCAGCCCTAGGGACTGAGCCATGTCACAATTCTGGGGCTGAAAAGCCAAAATAAAATGTCAGTGTAGGCTCAGGTGGAAGCAGGTAATGGTGAGGATGTCTCCAGAATAAGGAGCATTTCAGTTTGAGCTGTCTGCTGGCTGCATCTTTGCAGGCTGCCTTTTTTCCTGGTCTGCATCTGAGCTGCAGATGAATTATGGGAATCTGACAGGAGGGTAGGTGATTTCTTTCAACTGATGGCAGGATGTGCTGGATTTACAATTTGTGTTCCGACGTAAGTTTTGAAGGTGAAAGTAGAGCATTTCCATTTAAAGCAGAAATTTTATTCACTTACTTGAACAAGGGCTCAATTCTGGCATTGGTCTTTTTAATATATTTTCTAAAGCTACTTAAGTCATAGAGTGGTTGGAGCTGTGCTTCCAAGAAATCTAATAAGTTTATCCAAAAAAAAAACCAAACCAACACCTCAACAAACTTTTATTGGATTAGTAAGTTGAATTAGTTTAGAAAGTGTCTGGTGATCAGCAGGGCAAGTTCCAGGAACAGCCTGGGTTTGCATGCTGGGGAAGGGAGGATCCCTGGGCCTTTCCCTTACACTGGTAATGCATGGTGGTGTCAGCTCTGCTGGAACTACAGCCAGAGCACTCCAGGGGTTTGCAGTTCATCCCCAAAAGTGCAGTGAGTAGTTACTGATGAACACTTCCTGTGAAATTGCTTCACACAGGCTGTATTTGCAGACTCTTTTACAACCCCAGGCTTGGGGTGGTAGTAGTGCATGTTAGTTGTGACCAGTTAGTTGGCCACAAGCTCTGGAATAAACTCTCCAGCTTGGATCTCAGTGGTTGGGAAAGGAAGCCACAGTCATTGCTGCAGCTGCTCATGCAGACCACATCTCACATGGCAGTGTCTTGTCTTTGTTTAGACATTTGCTGATAGTGGTCAGAGCTGGGTGCATGGGCTGCTCTGCTGGGCAAGGCTCACTGGTTTGGCTGTCAGTACTCCAGTTATGGCACAGAAAAGATTCAGGGTGCCTGCCACCACCTGATTCCAATGGCAGTTCTGGCTGTCAGGCGATGAATCCTTGCTCAGTTTCTCTCTACCTGGGGTAGCCAGGTGTAACTGCTGCTGGGAGGTTGCCTTTGCTGTTAAGCTTTTCGGGAGCACCCGCACGAGTTTGTAAATCAGTGCTACAAATGCAAAGTTTTGCTAGTTTTAAGGGGCAGTTTTGGTCTGAAAGAAGAGAGAAGCTTCAAAGTTTTAGTGGCTGTTGTCTTTACTGTAATTTACCATACCATATATTGATATTAGTTTGGACATGTGTTTTGTTAAGCAGTGACACAAGACATGACTTGCACTAATACCTTGATAGTGAGAAAGCACAAGGCTTTAAACATTAGAACATTAAAGAGAGAGCTGAGTGATTTTACTGACCATGCAAACTGAACTTTCTCTAGGCAGGTCTGGGCAATGTGAAGTAAGAATCCCAGTGGCTGCTCTATACTGATATTTCAGCAGTTGTTAGGTCTGGAAAATTACTTCTCTTTTGTGCCTTGAATTTTTGTGTATCTTAAATGACAATCTGCCCCTGCTTCACAAGAAAGCTGAGCACTTTTATGTGTCCTGTGTTCTAACCACCTTCTTGACATATTGGTTAAATTTTGGAAAACTTCTAGATGTCATCTCCTGAAAATGTTTTAGACAGTAAGCCAAGCTATTTTACATGCTTTCTATATGTGTGAGCTGGAGAACTTGAGGATTTTAAGAGCATATAATTGCACTTTGAGTTTTTAAGGTCACAGTATGAATGTAGTCTTTGTATTTTATTGCTTTTGTAGTCTCTGAACTTTTTGCATTTAAAAGCATTGATTGGAATATAGTGCCTTAAGAACTTGTTAATAAATGTCTTTTACCTGGAAGTCAGTGCCTGCCTTTACCTGTTCATGATTTTCCTATTTCTGATAAGGTTCTTCCATTTTGCTGAGAAAAATCAAAATGGGAATTCCTGCCATCAGTGTTTGGGGCTCCCCACACCTTCTGCAGTCAAACTCCAGGGCAGTGAGAAGTCCTAGCAAGGATCCAGGAAGTCTTCTTGATGCAGGTCTTGTAGAGCACTGCAAATATTTCTTTTGAAAGGCTATTTAATAGGATAAATATACCCAGGCTCCCCATTCCTCTGCAGTTACTCACAACGTAAAACTGTCATGCCAGGGATTGGGTTACTGCCTTGAGTTGTCTCCCTCTGTGAGCTGGAGCTGCATTTACTCCTGGAGGTGATGGGGAGAAGACTTACTTGAACCTAATGAGATTTTAAAAGTTTGCATTAAGGGATTTTGCAAAGAGGTAGCTCAGATGAGGCTGCAAGCTCAACCTGCAGTTCTGGAGATGCAATTCCCTTCCCCTCACTCTCTTAGGGGACTGCAAAAATCAAGGATTTGAATTCAGCATCTTGCAGGTATTAAGAAAAAAGGGCTGGAGAATGGTGTGTGATTCTGCCAATGAGAGGTCTGCAGTTTGTCTGATGCCAAGTGAGACATGATTAGCATGTCAATTCCATCTCCTCATTGAGAGCTACCCTTAGGGGTATCTTCATTTTTATTTCTATTTGCCAGTCCTCTAGGAATCTTCTGCTGCCTAAACCAGGAAAACTTGCAACACTTCTACTTATTTGGGTAAATAGAGGCAGGGGGGAAAATAGGGGAGGTGGAGATACCTGTTCTGTGCAGCTGCAGCAGAGGAAATTCTGTAGTTTGTGCTCAGACATCTCATCCTGATTCCCCAGTGTGCTGTGTCTGGGCTGTCAGGGACATGTGGCACCAGAGGTGCTGGGGGAGATGGCACTCTGTGGCTGAATGCATTTGCTCTGTGTGCTGGCTGGATGAGGAATCCTGTCTCCAGTGCTACTCACTTTCCAGATGTCCCATGCAAGAAGCAGAGCCACAGGCAACGTGCGGTTTGATACGTGCAGATGTGGCTTTCAGCTGTTGAAAATGAAAGGCTGAGGCATTTGAAGTATCTTGCTTCAGTTATGCTTCCATTTCCTCCCCAGCAGTAGATGAGATGTGGAAGAAAATTGACCACCATCCTTTGATCTACTCACTGTCTTGATAATGCTGTGATTTGCTGTGTCAGCATGGCTTAATAATCCTCAGTTGTTGAGAGAGATGAGCCTGCATATGGAAATCCTTTCTCCAGAGGAAAGCAAATTTAGATTTCTCTAAATTGCCTCACTTAAGAAAAAGAAAACGATAAATTCTAAACTGCTTATGAATAGTGGAAAATTATTTACTGCTTGAGGAAAAATCAGCATTGAAAAGCTGCTTGATGTCCGTTGGCAAATGTGAATTTGTCGATGCCTTGTCATGTAGGTTTTTTCAAGAGTAGTCCATGATGTGTTCTGCTTCAGTCTGTCATCTTAATCCAAAAGCATTTTTGAGATGCACAGGAAAGGGGAAGTGAACAAAGTATGCTTTGATATGCATGGGAAGATACATCTGAATATATATAAATATATATTGTTCTTTTTAGTAACTTCACTCTACCTATTTAAGGGGGCTGATAACAGCTCCACTTCCTAGAAAGCGGTGTTGATGTGTGCATCAGTACAAAGGGGCCCCGGCGTTGCCCACTGCTGTTGCAGACTATAGAGCAGTGCTGTGATCCCTAGGCTGGTGGAACTGCTCTGTGTCAGACAGACTGGGCTGTGGGAAGCTGAAGAATGTGCCCCTGGCTGCACAGAGGCCAGTTGCTGCTGCAGGATGCTGCATCTGCAGGCCCGCGAGTGCTGACACGCAGCAATGCCGAAGGAGCCTGCCTTGGAGCCCCTGGCATGCCTGAGCTGTGGGCTGGGGAGATAGCACAGGAATGTGCACTGTAGAACTTGGTCTTTTCAGTGGAGCTTGAACTGGAAAATGGGCCTTAGCCTAAGGATTTGTCCTGCTCTTCTCCCTTGCTGCTTCGGTGGTAGAAGGGATATTTTCTGAGTGGTTCAGTGCATTGGATGTCAGCTTGAGAGTTCTTGTCCTTAGCTGTTGAAATGACCAGCAGAGCTTTGGCTTTTGCTGGGAATTACCTCAAAGCAATGCAGTTGGTATTAAAGGGCCTTGTATGTACCTAACTAATACTAATAATAATACTAATACCTATAAATACATAATACTTGTATGTACCTAACTAATGTGCAGAGTTTACTACACAGAGTGGTGTGGAGGATTTGTAGACCAGAATCTCAAGGACCTCATAGTTAATAATGGTCTTCGGCAGAAGTGAGGAAAAAGAGAGAGGAGCAAACTAATGTCCCTGGATCTCCAGGTGTCTTGGAGTGCTTTATAACAGTAAAGGTGTCAAATGTGGTATAATTCTTTAACTGTCCCTCATCCACAGGAAAATTTGTGTAGGAAACCTACCTGAATGCAAACAGCAATGTCCTCCGATGCTGGAGAGGATGTGGTTTGAGTAGCCCTCAGGCCTAAATGTGATTTCAATCGAGTGTGTAATTTTTGAGTTGCCCAGTGGAGGGGAGGAAGACTGTCCTTCTGTTTCATGTTTTCTCACAGCTTTACCCGGTGGTTGGCCAGGTTACCTGGGCCTGTGGAGGACCAGCTGTGCTTATGCTGAGGTGCTCTGTGCTGCAGTGCACAGTGACTTGGGGTTTTCTTGGCTGTGTAACTGCTCCAGAGTAGCCATGATAAGCAGGAGTGTCCGGGTTGGTTGTGTTTTAGCACGTATCCCTTTTGCACCCTCCTTCCACCCTGCTAATGGAGTGGAAAATACAGATTTCTATATGCACAGCCCATGGGTAGCTGAGCCCTACCGAGTCCTTGGAAACTGGAGTGATTCTGCTCCTTGCAGAAACATGTCTGTGAGTTGACATTTTGTCTGCCGCTTGTTGTACTGGTGAGAGTGGAGGGAGGGGTGATCCTGGGGAGAAGCAATGTTTGAAGGTCCATTATAACTCTGTCTGATTTACTTTACTGCTACAAAATGGTTAAATCTATTTTCTCGAGATAACTAAATCTGCGGTCTTCATCCTTGGGAGGTTCTGCCTCCTGGAGCTGTGTCTGTGGTGTTCCAGAGAGTATTTGGGGCGGCGGTGAGGCTGTGGCCGGGTCAGTGTGTGTCTTGTTTCCGGAGTGCTGGGCAGTAGCTGCTGTGAAGATGCGCGGCTCCGTGGGGAGGTGCGGCACACGTGGCACCGCCGAAGAGTTTGTGTGTGCCTGAAACAGGGACAGGTTCCCGGCTCTTGCGGGGCTGAACAGGTGAGGTAAAGGCACTGCCAGGCTGGGCGCTGCCGCGGGTTCGTCGCTCTGTCCCTGTGAGGGTGTCGGTGGTGCCCTCTGATGGATGGTGTCGGTGGGCACTGGCCCGAGTCACTGCCTTGCGGTGGCCCAGTCAGCTGCTTCCTACGGGCTGCGGGGACTAACCGGCTGATTCACACGTCCTGCAGCACTGTCCCTCAGGAGTCACCTTGGGCCGGAACACTTCATTACCCAGTAAATCGATCGAGACTGTAATATTTCTATTTAAGCATTTAATATTCCATTTACAGAGCGGTCACTGTAGTGAACTCAGTGCTGTGACGAGAGGTGCAGCACTGCACAAGGCAAAGCATCCCTGTCACAGTTCATCAGGTTACAGATGTGGTCCCTTTTGCAAAAGAGAGAGTGATTAATCTTTTTCTGTTAATAAATCTCCCTTCTTTCCCCTCATCTCTTATCTCACATTGTCTTCTGGTAGTTGCACAAATCCTAAATGAATGCACGGTGCTTCGGGACCTCTTGGGATGAAGTGCTTCATGGAAAACAAAATGTTAAGCCCTTTGGTTAATTTTTGCTTGGGTTTTAAATAATAGTCTCAAGTCACGCTCTGGACTGTAGAACTCCTTGGGCTGACCTCCAAGGGAGCGACCCGCAGCCCGTGCCTGTGGACTGGAGAGTCGCTTCCCTCTAGCAGGGTGATGTCCCTGAGGTGGGACGGTGCCACTGCCACTCTCACCCTGCTCTCGTTGGGCACGTTCTGCTGCTGCTGTTGGGCCCTTTAAACGGGCGCAATTTCCTATTTCAGCAGAGTTTCAGGGAGCTGTGGTTGCAGATGAGATTGGATCCGGGAACAGCAGCAACGGGGGGGGACGCGAAGGGGGAAGACCTTCCCTCTGTCATGGCTGTGAGCTTGGAGCGGCGGGGGCGCAGGGAAGGGAGGACCGGGGATTGCAGGACTTGGGGGCGAGCAAGCACAAGGAGCAGTCCTTTCGCATCGGGAAACCGATGTGTGAGTCCTTTCCTGTCCCGCCGGCTTGGGGTGGTGCCTTCGTGCAGCTGCTTCGATATCAGTTGTAAAGTCGGAGTTTAGTTTGAGTAACCGAGTAATTCCTCTCCGGCCTTTTCTCTTCCCTCCGCTTTCCGTTCCTCGGCTCTGCCTTGTTTGCTCAAGTCAGGAAGGGGGAGGGCATGGGGAAGGTTAATCATTAATCTTAACTCCTTCACAGCCATGGCACTCAGTGCTCCTGGTATTTCCAGACTCCCTTCTTCCGCAGACCTGTAAAAGTAAACCGGTGCACGTAGCCGAGCTCACTCAGTGTCATCAGCAAAAGGCAGTGGCTGTCTGTCCCACGGATCATCAGCACAGAGAGGAGCCGAGCAGGGGAGTTTCTGTGGCGACATGGTTACAGCTGCCGGTCCTGCACTGAGGGCTGGAGGTGGAGGGTGGAAAAAGGGTTTGCGTCCCCTCTGCAGGGCCGGAGGAGCCCAACACCCTCTCGGGATTTTCACTTCCTGGTGGAGTTTGATTTGCCTTTGTCATTGGAGGGAGAAGCAAAAACCACTCCTTCTCGGCAAGCACTTCTCTGGGAGGTTGTGTGCGTGAAACCTGCAGTCATAGGACCTGCCTGACTGTAGGAATTGCGGTTCATCGGCAGCTCCCTGGAGGTATGTGCCTTTCGCTCTGGAATCCACCAGCTGTTCTTTTGCTTGAAAAGAAGATTCAGTTCATTTTTCCCCAGCTGCGGAATACTTGTCTCCCTTCAGAGAATCTGCTTCTGGGATATTTTGGTCCCTTTAGGAAAATAGATGTTGTGACTTTAATGGTTTGGAGCATCTTTTTAACTAAATGAAAGGTGTATAGAAATAATTTAACACAGTATTTAATTTGCTAATGGCTGTATTCTGCTCTCTGAGTGCAAGACTGCTTATTTTTTCTTTTGTGATGCTTTGGTTTTTTGAAAAGAGTGAATATAAAAGCAGCACCTTCCTCATCTTGTAATGCAATAATACTGTCCTCTTCTAATACATTTTCTTGAAGGCTTGCTAAGTGCATTGGCTGCTGTGGAGTGTTGTGCTCAGGAAGTGGCTCAGGGCTGGCAGGTGCTGCCCAGGGAGCTGTGGGCAGCCATTAGTGTGAGCAGTTGCTCGGTTGCTATTCTGGTGCCACCAGCTCCCTGTGACCTGGTGGGGGACACTGCAGGGTGGCCACGCCCAGGCTGAGCCCCTGTGCCCCAAACCTGAGTGTCAAGTACCTGCTGTGTGCAGGAGAAGGGGCCTGCTGAGTCTCTCTGAGGACACCTGGGTCTGCGCAGGGGAAGGGGAGATCCAGGGGGCTTCACAGAGTGTCCCCTCCTAATTCTGCTGAAGGTGACTGCGTTGCTGTTTCCTAGCTGAATTCCACAGCTCCAAAGAGACCTGCCAGGTGTGTCCTGGTGCTGTTCCATGGAGAGCTCTCGTGTCTCCAGTGAACAGACTCCTCTCTAACGGCCTTGCAGAGGTGTGCACTGGTGCTGCTGTCTCAGTGGAAAGCTGGGCATGTGGCCAGGGAGGCTTTCTTTGGGAAGTGAGCACAGCACAGACTTGCAGGCGCTCGCTGGAGTTCACTCCGCGGGAGCTGCGATGGGCTCTGCAGGGTGGGCACATGAGCTGGAAGGTCCTACAGGTCAGGATTTGCCTTGGGTTCACCCCAGAGGAGTGCAGGGTTGGGAATGGGCAGAGGATGCATTTGCAGGGAGAAATCCAGAAGGCTGGGAATGCCTTTTTATGCCTGATCTCTGATGGGACTGTAAGATTTTTGAGAAGTGCTAACTGTGTGATGTGGGTCCTCTGCCTGGCATGAGTGATAGTGTTTCTAGCTGCTGGAGGTTTTCCTTCTCTTCAGGAATGTGTGAACAGTCTCCACCCATCTAGTTAAGAATTGTTTCCAGAAGAAATGGCATTTACCTGGCAGCCTCTGGAAACTTGTTAACTGTATGATGTACTGAGAGGGATTTTTGTCTGGAGAACTGAAATGCATCCTTCTGCTGCACTGATGGACTGATCTGAACGTTTCATGCTTCTTCCACCACCTTGGACTCTGGAGAAAACACCTCCTGAGATCTTGTTTCCTGCAGAAAGCAGTGCCTGCGGCCACAGTAAATGACTCTGTGATGATGTGGGGCCTGTAATTAGTCTATGTCAATATCCTGTTGGAGTAGATCTCTGGACAGGCTTGCCTAGGCTGTGCTTCTTCAGGGTGCAGTGAGCCTACAGGTTCCTGTTGTTGGGTGTTTTTCCAGTTAAGGCAAAAATCTGAGACTGACACAGCTTTTCTGGCTGCTTTGCTACATGTTAGTGTTTTCTTTGTAGTAGAAGTTAGATTGACTCATTCATTCCTGAGCAGCAGTAGTGTTTTTCAGGGCATTTGGTAGATTACCCTGGATGAAAAGTCCTCCCAAAAAACTTTTGATCCAGATACATTAAATGAGAAGAAGAGACAAAGCTGCAGTCCAGGCTTTTACCATTTTATTGGGTTTTTTTTGCTTTCCTGCAGACGCCTTACTGGCAGACCTGGAATCAACCACCTCACATATCTCCAAACGACCAGTATTTCTAACAGAGGAAACTCCTTACTCCTACCCAACTGGAAACCACACGTACCAGGAGATTGCTGTGCCACCCCCGGTGCCCCCGCCGCCTTCCAGCGACGCCCTGAATGGCACCGTGATCGACCCCTTAGACCAGTGGCAACCCAACGCTCCCAGATACGGCCACCAGCAGGTGAGTGGGAGGGTGCTTGTTTTGTAGGTGCAGGATCTCTCAGGAAAGTAAGGAGGAGGGAATAGGAAGAAGTGAGGATGAATTGGCTATGAACAGAGCAGGGAAATGAGGGGAGGTGGGAGTTTCTAGTAGAATTAACTGATTGGAGCAAATGGCAGGAAAGAATTCGAAATCCATCGTCATTGTGCTGACAAAATGGTGGTGTGATGAGATTAGTGTTAGTCATCTGTCTTGAGCTGTGGAAGGCAGACTGGGGGTTTCCAGCACAAAGCTGTGACTCATAGGCAGGTCTGAAGTAAGGGGAGAGCTGTTGTTTCTGGTGTAGCTCACCTGATAGAGACTGGCTTGACTAAAGAGCAGATCTTTTTTTTGTTCTGCCCTGTCAATGCATGGGTTTGCAATGCAGTACTGTACATATTTGGTTTGTATTCTCTATTTCCAATGGAAATCTTGTTTCCACAGCCTCAGTCCCAGTCTCCTATATACAGCTCTAGTGCCAAAAGCTCCAGTGCCTCTGTTCCTAGAGACGGACTCAACTCTCCTACTCCCCGTGCCAGTGAAGAGGAACACGTCTACAGGTATCCTGTCTCTTTTAAGAGATAAGCCTGACTCACACTCAAGCTTGCTGAGGGTCAAGCTGCCTTCTATAAGCGGAAACAAACGCTGCTCTCTGTGTCTGTTACATTGCTTTGTGTCAGTTTTGATTGCCTCTTTTGTAACATGTCACTGTAACTTTCATACTCACTTCAAATTTTGACCTGGCCCTTGGCCTTGCTCAGCTGCAGGAGGTTAAGGATCCATCAGACACAGCAGGATCTGGATTGTGTTGTGAAGGATATGATCCAGACACAAGTGACAAATCCACCTCCCTGCTAAACAGCACAGAAGTTCTTCAGGAGGTGGATGGCCTTTGGGTTATTTTTCCCTGGGAACTCAGTACTGGTGGCCTAGAGTGTTGTGCAGAGACTTGAGTTTTCAGGCAAATTCAAACTTCTTAAAACTTCCATCTCAGTAGGTGATTGATAGATAACAAATTTACACTTGCAAGGGCAGCTGCTCTCACTCTGAGAGGTTGGAGGAGTAGCCTGCACAGTAGGACAGACCTTTCTGCTGACACATAGGGGTGAGTGATGCAGAGGCTGTCAGAAATTCATCCTAGGCACCTTTTTACACTTTGGAGACTGGTGTTTTTTTGGAGTCATAATCTAACCATGCCAGCTCTTTCTGCTGAGGAGGAAGTTACTTCCAACCAGAACTGGTTCTGGTTAGAGCTCAGCTCCTCTCTGGGCAGCCTAACCAGAGATAGTCTGATGGAGACGGTAATTGCAATTTTTTCAGATGACTGCATGCAATTAGTATGAAGTGAAGGTAATTAGAGCCATAAGTCCTCTTGAACAAGGGTTTGGCATGGCTTGGTTCTGGTGTGAATTGGAGCTGGTGTGTTGGTTCGGCGTGAAGTATGTTCTCCCCAGATTGCAGTTGTGGATTTTGTTTTTCAACCTGAAGAGAAGGATAATTTCCCTGATGGAATTCATCATTGTCACTGGTGTTACAGGTGTCAGAGTCCTTAACCTCCTAGATACTAATGTTTTGAGCATAATGTGGTCCTCCTGTGCACAAGGCAGAAGTTCCCTTTTTGGATTTGGAAAGTATCTTTTTGATAAAATAAGAACCTCTAGAGTATTAAAAGTTACTTCTTCGTTTGTAAAACCTGGAGAAAAAAAATGTTCCTGCCATTGACAATGGAAAGACTGTTACTACAGTGTAACTGCCATAAAAATCACTGCATTGATGTGAAGTTCTGCTTTGGAACAGTTTGCAATTCTGTGTGGTAAATGATATCACCCATATAATACTATCAGTAATTACAGCCAGTGCTTTATACATGCATGTGTGTTTAACACAGTAGAAAATAATATCAAGTTACTTTCTTACAAATTGGTCAGAGTTCCCCAAATTAAAGGTGTGAGGACTTGGGGAGACCTTGAGTGTTGCAAGCGGCTATGACATATCCTCCTGCTTCTCAGTTTCTGCTGCTAACCTGAGTTTCTGCTGCTTTGTGCTTTGCCTCTGTGTCCACTCTGTGCTAGCCCTGCATTCCCTCGCTCAGGGAGGAGGATGTTGCTGCTTGGTGTGGTGTCAGCAGAAACAAGTAATTTTCCTGTATGTGAGCTAATGGTTCTGCTGCTGTTCTATGCATTTTGGATCTACAGGCAGTTAACTCTTTCCTACAGGGCTGGGCAGCACATAGTCCTAAAATCAGAGGCCCTGTCCATCAATGCTATTTTTGTAATTTACAAGAATAGCAGTGGCTGTGTTTAGCCATGTCACAAAGCATGTGTCTTCTTTACCCTCAGAGCTAAAAGCATCAGCCTGAAAAGACCACAGCACATGTGTAAACCGTGGGAACCTAATGAGTTTCCCTCCATCCTTCTGCTGTATCTTGATGCAGAAGTTTCACATTTCCCTTTTATCTTCAGTTTCCCAAACAAGCAGAAGTCTGCGGAACCATCTCCCACAATGACCAGCTCCTCTCTGGGCAGCAACCTTTCAGAACTGGACAGACTCCTTCTGGAACTGAATGCTGTTCAACATACTCCTGCCAGTGGCTTCACAGCAGGTAAGGAATAGGAAGACATTTGGTATGAGTGGATAATTTGATTTGCAGAATAATACCTTGCTTTTTCTTTCCAACATCCTTAGTAAGGGAGACCCTTCCAGCCTTTAATCAAAGATTCATTTATTAAGGGTGGGTTCTCTTGAGGTCTGAGCTACAGCACCCTGCTCAAAGCAAGGCGAACTTTAAAACTGCCTCTAACTAAAGTTTTGAAGTTAGTTTAGGTTGCTCAGGCCCTTGCACTGATAAGTTTTTAATATCCTCAAAGATGGATGTTCCACAAGATTTCTGGACAATGTTTTGTACTTGCCTGCGATTGGCGTATGTGTGTGTGTGGAATGGCGCTCTGAATGGCTCTTTTCTGCTCCCCTTTCTTCAGATGAGGCTGGCAGAAGCCCGTCACTGCCCAGCGTGGCTGGCCCTCACTATGTTGTCCCAGAGAACAGCAGCTCAGGGGGAGGGAAGGCTGCACCCCCGACAAAAGAAAAGCCAAAGCGAAATGGTGCACGTGGGATTGAAGATGTGCGTCCCAGCGTAGAGAGCCTGCTGGATGAGCTGGAGAGCTCCGTGCCAAGTCCAGTGTGAGTAATGTTTGGGTGCTTGCAGGCTTGGATGGGGTGGGACCGGCTTCTGGGGAAATGGTGACTGTAGTATAGGGGCAGCTGCTGCAGGAGAGTGACGGATGGAAGATGGGCTTTGTCTAAAGGGTCAGAAGTCAGGTGGGTGCATGAAGATGCTGGTGCTTTTTAATCTACTTCTGGATGGAAAAATGCATAAATCATCCATAAGAGGTAGGCTGTTCAAGCTCAGATATACAGCTGACCACAAGTACCCCAGTCTGACAAAATGAATGTTCAGGCATCATCTGTTTCTTAGTGGATGGGATGTGTGTGCACACGTGAAGCAGGGTCAGCATGTGTTGGGGAAGCTGGGCCAGGTTGGGCTGTGCTGGTGAAGCTCCTCATGCTCTACTTACTTGGGGGAACAGTGGAACTTCCAGTCTAGGAGTGCCTTCCCATGTTTAAACACACTCTTTTAAAAATTTTATTTTATTTTTTCCCCCTGGCCAGGCCTGCAATCACTGTTAGCCAGGGCGAGGTGAGCAGCCCCCAGCGTGTCACCGCCAGTCAGCAGCAGACCCGAATTTCTGCTTCTTCAGCTACACGAGAATTGGATGAGCTGATGGCATCTCTCTCTGATTTCAAGGTATCCTGTCATGACAGCTTAATGCTTCATCTTGCCCCTACCCACCCCAGTCTCTCTTGCCTGTTAACCACATTTGCTGACCTTGGTCTCCAGAATGCCTCCTTTGCCTCTCACATTTGCTCTGATAAACTTCCTGTGGTGTATTTGTGCTTTCTGAGTGGGGCTGTAGGTGTCCTTTACTGCTATAAATTCTCATCACTGGCAGGGTAAGGCAGCTCTGGGATCTGTTTTTCCTTCAGTTCTGCAGTTTGTCTGTTTGCCAAAGATAATGAGCTTTGTTACTGCTCAGTACAGAGTGAATTATTTTGCTGTGCTACAACTTAATGAGAAAGAGAGAGGCATGGGACACCACTCTGCTTACTGACAGAGACCAGGCCCTTCTGTTCTGTGGGATGACTCCTCTCTGGAGTGTGTTTTTACCCTGATGTGCTTTCCCTGAGGAGAATGGATATTCCAGGCATGTGGTGTGAGCACTGAAGCCTTTACATCAGACAGAAGGAGATTTCAAAGGTTTTACCTTAAAACAAAATCTCTTACTCACCTCAAAATGGGATTAAAGTTTGGGCTTCCTGTGGGGGCAAAGGACGGCAAATACTATTCAGCGTCGGCATATGTACTTGGATAAGTTTTTCTTTATTCATGTGGGTATGTTACCATTTGTGCACTAGATTATGAACTCTGGAGGTTGTTTTCATGAGATTTCATTTACCCACAGTCATGGCAAAATGAAAAATATTTTCTCACTTTCTACTTTCAGCTGCTTTGCTTATAGTCTTACTGAACTGTTGAGTTGGATTCGTTCTGAGAGAGGTGGAGAAAGCAAATGTACTGGATAATCTCTTTGTTAGGTTTGCCTTTTTTACATATGTATCTACTTCCTAATCCTAAATCAGTTCCTAACTCTCTGTTTTATCCCTGTATGGAAGATTCTGCTGGATGCTTGAGATTCCTTGTCTGTGCTCAACTCCATCCCCCTCCTAGATGGGGTGGATGGGGCATCTAGAGCTGAGCAGTGTTTTGTGAGGAGAGGTACAGAACATGCAGTGACAGCTTTTTGTTGTTTGCTATCCTTTCTGTGCTTGGTGGGTCCCATGGAGGTCAGTACAATACCCAGACTTGTGACAAGTGTGTGAGTTCAGAACCCAGCACTGGGCACACATGTTCTGAGAAGCTTCACTTGCCTTGTGCTTGCTGGAATGGAATTCAGTCTGCCATTCCTGGCACATGCACCTAAATTGGTGAGAATCTGGGAGTTCCTCAGTGTTTTCTCTGGACTTACTGTAGTGTGTGTTTAGTCAATTACAAATATTGACACTTTAGTGTTGCCTTTTTTCTCCTTCTGAGGTCCTAGGGTGTAGTGCAGGATAGCCACAAGCTCTGTTCAGCCAATGTTGTGAAGCTGGAGAGAATTCCCACTTGTGCTTCTGGCATTCTCTGCCCTCCTCCTTCCGTGTGTTGTGGGAGCTGAGCACTCTTGCGCTGTGCTCCTGCTGCTTTTATCAGGAAAGTAGCTCAGGGTGTGGCCCAGCCTTTGCTCCCAGGTGAGCTCTTGGCAGCTGAGAATGACCTTGCCCAGCACAGGTTTCTTTGGCAAGATACAGGAAGTGCACATTTTTAAATGTGGGTGTTCCGGTACTTTGCACTCTTGAGGAGCTTTAGAATCTCCACTAAAACCTGTGTGACAGAGATGAGCTGCTGTGACTAATACACCACCTGCCTTCCTGGCTTAGTTTTCAGTTGACCTCAGAGACCAAATTGAAATGCAGCAAGATTTTAAGATTTGGGCTTTATTAAGAACAGCATTGGTATTTTGTTGAGGCATTGAGTTCATCTGTGCTTAAACATTCTTCCTGGAGCACAAGGAACATGACTTCTGTGATAATTTCCCTTTTATTAATGATGTCCTTGACTGTTTTTAAGTTATTTTCCTTTTTTTGTGTTCTCCAGGTTGCTTCCTTTTCCCTTCAGTCCTTTTTGTTTGGTTATACCTCTTCTGTTTGTGCCAGCTGGGGGTGTTAACTTGGCTGTAAAAATGTATTCTAGTCTGTACCAGTGTCAGAACGTAAGGGAGACAAGGGGAGTCCTTATGAAGGTGGAATATAAAAGGCTGCTGTTTGAGTATCAGACCTGTGTGTGACTATAGGAAATAGGATTAAAAAACCTTAATATGATGTGTAATTAGTTGGAGTTGGTAGAAGTTGCAATAGATGTGGGTGGGAGGAGTGGAGGGCACTGGTGCTTGATTTGCCTTGTACCCCAGAATGAAAGGTACATGACCCTTTTATCATATTTTGCTCACCCTAATTTGTTGCCCCTTCTTTTTGCTTACAGAATCCATTTGATTTGGTTATCTGGTTCATCGGTCATCAGGCGCTGAGATTACTTAATGCACTTGTTTTTTTACCCTCTGCCATTTCTATGTAATGTGATGCCTGCTTACTGCATGGCTGGATGCTTGTAGTTAACTGTTCTATTACTGTTGAGTGCGCACCCATTGCTCTTGTTTTGGAATTAGTATGGTTTCAGTATGTTGAAAATACTGATGTTTGAGCAAAACGTTACTCTTGCCTTGAAAATGACTGACTTCATTTTAGGAAGTCTGGAAACCAAGTGTGAAGCACAACATCAAACCAGGTTACTTAAACAGGTGTACTCAGCTTAGGCAAAATTCGGGGAGAGGGCATATTGGGAAATTCCCTCATTTTGATGTACTTACTAGTCATTTTCCTCTCAGCTGTGACAGTGGTCACAGTAGCCTGGCTGTGCTACTCGAAGGGAAGAACAATCTGTAATGAAATTTGGTCTCTTATTGCTTTTTCCTTTCTGAGAACAGTCTCCTTGTAGCACTACTGGTGTGACTTTGCAAGCGTGTGCATGTGTGCCAGCTCCTGGCCCCTCAGCATGGCAGGAGCTCAGGTCAGCTGAAGGTTATTATTCTTCCATTTACTGACAGGTTTTGTGCATGTTCTGGGTAATTTTATAGGCTTTTTCCTGATAAAGAAAGGTAAGTGGAGACTGAGGTAGCATACGTGCTGCTTAAGCATCTGACTTCTTTAGGCTTCTCTGGAAAATATGACTAAGAGTCAGAGCAGGTCTTGATAGCTCTTGGATTTGGAAAGCCTTTGTGCATACATTTTTAAAACTGAGAAGGCACAGTCTTGGTCTTAGGTTGACCTGCTGTGTGAGCTTGTCCAAGTCACTATTCTGAGTCTTCCTTTCTAAGAAAAAGGAGTACCACTTTGTCTCCTAGAGTTGAGTCAGGAACTACTGGAAGTGGGGGAAAAAAGAACCCATGATCTTTTGTTTTCAAAAGACCCTGTAAGTCAAGGAAAAACAAAACCTCTGTATTAGTTGCTCTTTTTAGAATGGTTTCTTGATCAAAATTAATACTGATTTCATTACAATGTCAATGTAGAGTTTTTGGCCTAAGGGGATGAGGCTAATCTGCCACCTAAGCAATGCTCATAAGGGCATGGAATGACTGACAGGCTTGTATAGATTCAGTGTGTGTCACTTCCAAGGTGAGATTAGTGATGTGAATAGAACAGAGCTCATGTCATCTGCTCTTTCTGTGAGTGCCCTGAAGCTTTGTTTTCACTGCCATGAACTCAGCCAACTGGAGCATTTTATTAAGTGTATCAAGAAGAAAATGTCATGCTTTATTCTATTCATTGATTGAATTTTTTGCAGCTTTGGAATATAAAATTTACATGTCTGACTGTAAGTTAAATGACCTTTATTCACAGTCAAGACACTCTGGGGTTTGGAGCTGGCTTCCCAGCAGTGGCAGTGGCTGTGCCATGCCCCCATCGCAGCTGCAGTTAACACCGAGCAGTCACTGAGGAGGAGGGTCCAGGAAAAGGATCCCAGTGGCTGTAGAACTCACGAAGATCAGCACAATGTCATACTGGTTCTGCTCTTTGGTGTCATTTTTCTTCCTTACTCTTGGAAGTAAGGATTTGGGTCAGCATGGCTTTTTGATCTGGAAGTCATGATTCTTATATTGCTTAATTCTGTGCCTTTTTTTCCTTCTCCTTATCTCTGTCATTATCTTTTTCTCTCTTTATTCCTTCTATCTCTTATTTTGCAGACTAGTTCTACTATGTCTCTGAGTTCTGAATCTTCCCTAGAACCGGTTCCCAGTTCAGCAAATGCAGACTCCAGCAGCACTCCTCACAGTTTAACAGTGCTGTCCCATTCCAAACACCCTTCTGCAAGTCACAGTGGGGACTCGACAGTGCCAACATCTGTCCCCACAGCAGACCCTTGCATTGAGGAAGGCAATGACACTGCAGTTCTGCCTTTGTCAAGGCATCCTGCTGCCCCTCCACCTGTGCCCCCACCACGGAGCTCCTCTGGTTATGCTGCTCGTGGGGAGCAGGTGGCCTCTGCAAGCTTAGTTCAGCTGAACAGAAAGCCTGACTCTTCCAGAAGTACTTCCCAGGCTGTGCCAGCTTCCAGAGTGGAGCTTCTCTGTAGATCTGCTAATGTGGAGGCACGGGACTTAGGGTATGACGTGGCAAAAGAGACTGAGAAGGAGCAGAGAACTGGCCCCAAAATCTCAAATGTACCCATTTCAAAGAAGGGGCAGATACTCAAAGAGGTGCATCAGCAGGGAGCACTCAGGGTCAACTCAGCTCTTTCCTCCCAGGGCAGAAGTGTGGAAACAGCTTTAGATGAGCTGTGGGCCCTGGAGCTGCCTGCACATGTGCCAGAGGTGCATGCAAAGAATGACAATGTTTTGGATTCTGTTAATGAACCTTCTGTTGTTGCCCTGGATCGGTGGGATGTCTTCCCAGACACTAAAAACCAGTTGGGCTTTATAGTGGAGCAAGGACAGGAAATAAAAGCTGAAGTGCCACATGAAACCAAGGTACACCATTGTCCTGATCTGGGCAAGAAGAGGCATGGCAGAGACAGAACTCTGAGGAAGGCAGGTACTGCTAACATGAACAAGGCCAGAGGAGACCAGGAAAATGAGCAGTTCAGAAGCTCTGCAGTCACTCCGGAATCTCCTGAAAACTTTGGGAATGCTGAATGGGATCTGCCATGTGTCTCCAAACCACCCATTGAGAGGATTTCTGCGTCAGGCCAGGCAGGCACTGAGTGAATGTAGGAGTAGGGCGAGTCCTAGCCAGGACTGTTCTGCTGGCATGCTAACAGTGTGTGTGTGCAGTGAGTGTGCCCGGGCTCACCCCACTAACAGCACGAGCTCTGAGCGGTGTCACTGACAGCCGCGTGTCACGGGGCTGCACAGCCCCCGGCTTTATCTTGTGCTCTCTCCTGCATGTGGTTCAGCAGCACAGAACATGGTAGTTTGTAGGGACTTCCTTGTGAAATGGCCTTTTATTCCCTAACTGGAGTAAGGCTCAGTCCACAGAGACCTCCAAAAAGCTGAAAGGACTGTTTCATGCTACTGATTAGGATGGCAGCTCCTCTGCTTTGCTTACCATTTTAGGTCTCATTACTGAAGCTGTTAGTGTTCCTTTCCATGCTGGAAGTACACTTTGTGCACCAGACGTCTCTGACCAAGAGCCTTGAGCCTGTCAAGGGCAAACACAGAGAGGCAGCTCTGTGCCCTTGTGATGCTGAGGTTTCTGTAATGCTCAGTGGAGTGCTCATGCTGCACCTCCTATCTTGGCTTCCCGCCGGTTAATCTTCCTCTTCCTTTTCTAGACAGTTATTTTTGGCTGCTGTGATTATCCTTACAGGGTTTTTCCTTGCACTGAGTCACTGTTCTGGGCTGTGCCAAGAGGAATTTTGGCATCGTGGAATAAATACCATCACTCTTCCTGCTCACAGTTGTCACTAATGTCTTTGAGTTTGTGCTGTTGCATCTTGGGGCTTGCTCTGACATTGCTCTTCTCTGCTGATACTATTGCCTTTGTCATTTAGATTAAATCTTTAATCAAGAGGACAAAAGAGACTTCGCATGTGCATCCAATGTCTCGAGACCTCTCTCCAAGGCGTAAACTAGGTCCTGCCTTATTCCACAAGACTGAGTCCCAAGATCGCATGATTGAGGAGCTTCAGGACAGACTGGGCATCGATAACCAGGAGCAGGAAGAATGGCAAAGCCAGGATGCCTGGCTGACAGAGGGGGTCATTGTCACTGCTGGGCCCCGGGGGGAAGAGCAGAGTGGTGAACAGCAAGTACAGAAGGTAGAAAGCAGGGTCACACACGCTGGGAAATTCCAGCATGTCCCTCTGTCCAGATAGCGTTGTGTGGAGGTGCAGATTGAGTTTCTGAGCATCCTAAATGACACAAAATGAAGAGTTAACTCTTTCTATTCACCCTTGTCTGGCCTGAGAGGGAAAGCATCACAGAGTCCCAGTTCTTGATGTTTAAGAGCTGGAGTGGGATCTGAGGGGGCTGCTCATGGTATCTATCTGTTGATGCAGTCTGCTGCCATCACATCTCAAATGTCTATGTGGGGATTATTTTTAAAACCCCACTGGGAAGCCTGACACACAGATGTGCTTTATTTTGTCCAGTGCTGTACCTGTGCAGGGCTTTCTGGGGATGAATAAGACGGTGCTCTTCCTTAAGCTACAAAGAGCAGCACCTTTTCTAGTTCCCTTCTCCTTCTTGCTTCTTTTTCCCCTTAGATAAACATACTGGTAGCAGCAAGCCTTCCTGTTAAAGGAAGTACTCGTTGGTTCCTCTTCGGATTTATTCACCTTTCTTCTTCCTCCGTGTCTTTCTAGGTGGTTTTTCCTCCAGAATCCCCGCTCCTCCCCAGGAGGACAATCTCTGTTCCAGCCTCTTCCCAGCTCCAGCCTTCCAAAGAAGCTGCAAAGATAGTACCTGCTAACACTGCTCCTTCTTCTGCCTCTGGCCCTGCACCTCTTCTCTCACTCCTACCTCAGCCTTCTCATGTATCATCTACCCCAGTTCCTAGTCCAGTCTCTTCATCTTCCTTCAGTTTGGCTCCCCAGCCTCTTGTCCAGTGGGAAGCTTCTGATAATGATTATCATGAGGTTTCTGTTGTGGGCACTCCTCCTAATGAAGATCCCAAACATTCCTGTTCTCCCCAGACCTGGACCCCTAGCACCAAGGCAGTTGTCTCTGTTGGCTGTCAGACTGAAGATGAAGCTTTCTTCCCAGAAATGCAGGCAGGCTTCTCTGTTCTGGTTTGTGTTCTTAGCAGTATTTTCCAATGCAACTACTGCTTGTAATTTGACAGCTCAGTAGATACAGTGTTCACGTAAAGGCTGGTATAAACTGCTGGATGGGGGAGAGGACTCATGGACAATATCTAATCCCAGCTGTAGCACTGCACAGTACGTGTCTGTGCAATAACTTTCTGGGATATGTGGGTCTTGTTTGTCCTTTGTGCAACAGGGACTCTGTTTCCCTGAGATTAAAAAGGTAACTCTGAAACACAGCCTGCAGCTCTCCATGCTGCAATCTCTGAAGTGGGGGGAGTAAAAGATGGCAGAACACACATACTGGAAGGAACAACTCAGCAATCCTTCCTGTGTTTGCCCTTTTAGGCAGGTGTCCACTGTATGAGTGGATTTGGGGGAGGAGATGGCAAGGTCAAGACCTGGGTTCTGCATCTCCTGCCAGGGAAGGACTTTAGCTCCAGGGTGGTAGGAAGTCTTAACATCTATGTGCAGTGCAGTGTCAGTGTACAGGCAGCTCTAAAGCAGTGAGCAAGGAAACACCTCTGCATCTTGACCTGTTGTACTTTCCAGGTGACCTCTGCTCCTCCCCTCGTCCACAGTGCCAGTCTGTTGGCTGCTCCTGCACCCCGGGGCCTCACAGCCCCTGACAAGGCAGGATTCCCTTTCTGTTTCCTCAGCATGGTGTGTGCTCTTTGGGCTAATGAGTGTGCTAGGTTGTGCTTCTGGAGCTCCCAGCACCATTAGTGTGTATAATATCCTGTATTGCATGGTTTGCTACTCATAGAGCTCCTTTCTGAACTTGAGTGATGGCAAATCTCAGGAGTGAAGGGTGGGAATTTGAAGGGCCTTTGCATGATCCATTTATGAGGATGATGTGCTGAGTGTCCCCTACAAACAGCATGCATTATGTACAGGAGGTGGAAACAAACCTCTTTCAGGTGGGGGCTCATTTGTGAGCTGTCAAAAGGGCTGGATGGCCAGGCCAGGTAGAAATGGAGGTGTGCACAGGTACTTGTGCCTGCTCTGGGGTCAGCTGTGACTGGCAGGAGTGTGTGGTCCCTCCAGGTCACTACAGGGATGAAGTGCTCTATTGCTACATGTTGAATTCATCTCATCTCCTTTCTCCCTGGTATTTATCACTTGTGTGTGGCATCTGTGCCTGCCCTGCGTGGCCATGACCCCCAGTTAGAATAAGAGAGGCTGTGATTCTTCCCACCCAGTGCATCCGTTTTCCTCCTGCTGCACTATGCAGGAAGGCTGGGCTTTATCCTGGGGCTCTAGACAGGCTTTGTCTCCAAAGACCTGTTGTCTCCCTCTCTGAGAGTATCTTTGCAGTTTTGTGTGTGCTTTGGAGACAGTCACTGTAATAGTTTTTGGTAGCAAATGCATGTTGTGTGGTGAAGGGTTTGTTTTAGGCTGAGGATGCTGGGGTGTGATGGGGCTGCTCTGTGCTGCTGGACTAGGAGAGGTTGCAAGTTGAGAGAGGAGGGGAAAAGCTGTGTGTTAGGATCCATTGGGAGTCATGCTGCATGTGAGGCAAGGCCGGGGAGTGTGTGGCTGTGTGTGTAAAAGCAGCTAAATTCATGTATGTCATGAGAATGTTTATACAAACGAGCAGAAACCAGGATTTGTCATTGAGTAAACTGGTCACATGCAAGGACAAGCAGCTGCAGGACAGGGAATAGAGCTCCTCCTGTGGCTAGAAGGGCAGGGTCTGCCAAGGCTTGGAGCTCTTCAGCATGTCCCTGCTCCCTTGGCTGTGTTGGCTGCAGGCTGGTGGGTTGTTCATAGGCATAGATTTTCTCTGTTTTAATTTACTGTCTTAGTGAAAGAAAACGTGCTCTAAACACAAACTTCTTTGTGTGTCCCTAAACCTGACAGTAGCTATGGCAGTGTCAAGTCAGCTAAAATAATCTCAATTTCCTTGTTGGAGTTTGTCTGCATAGGGGCTGTGGTGACCAAGGAGAACATATGCTTTGTTTATAAGTTACAAACCTCAGTAAAACATTTCTCCCCTCCTCTGGGAAGCCTTTCCAAGCCGTGTGTGTGCTGTGGTGATGTCAGTTTCAGAAACAGCCTCTGAGACAAGCATCCAAATCCCCTTCCCCCCACTGGTGCATTTCCAACTACAATACACCTAGCAGCTGTGTCTGCTGGGGATGCACTGCCCTCCCTGTAGGTAAACAGCCGCCAGCTGGGAGGGAGTTCCTTCCTGCTTCCAGTTGCTTAGCTCAGGCATGGGGTGAGAACCACCTGAGAGTGAGAGAGGCTTGGCAAACAGATGTGCAGATGGTGGTGCAAAGGGAGAAGGTTTTCTAGCTGAAAAGAAGGTGAGATGAGGGAGAGAAGAGCATCTCTGTCAGAGAGGAGAGACAACTGAGAGCAAGAGCATAGGAATGGAGAGAGGTCAAGGAGAAGGGGCCCTCTGGATGGCATCTGCTTTGTCAGCTGGCCAGGAACTGATGAGGTAAAGGGAGATTTTTGGCAGAGGCTTAGAGAGCACTGTACTGACTGCCTGGGATGTGCTGGTGACTTTTGCTGTATGTGCAGTGAAAGAAAATCAAATTCTCAGTTCACAGCTCTGCTGTTAGAGATCTCAGTTCTCTGCATGTCTCTGCATGAGCAGAATATATGTGTGTACTTGATCCTGGCTCTCACCAGCTCCTTCAGAGAGTGCAGCTGACTCCTGTCCATCTCTGCAGAGGAGTCACTGGCAGCAACAGCAGGCATTTATCTGATAAGCATAACAGAATTCACCTTACAGTATTTGTTTTCTCTTACCTGCAGTTCATGGCGCAGGGAAAAGCTGGGAGCAGCTCCCCTCCATCAACAGCCTCCAAGCCTGGCAGTCAGCTGGATACCATGCTGGGAAGTCTTCAGTCTGACCTGAATAAACTGGGTGTAGCTACAGTTGCCAAAGGTGTCTGTGGAGCCTGCAAGAAGCCTATTGCTGGGCAGGTGAGTCGAAAGTGCTGCCTCATTGCTGAACCTTGGGGTGCAGCTGGGCGTAACGGGGAGGGCTATTTCGTGAGGCTGGAGAGACTGGAGATGCTGGAGAAACTGAAGTACTCTATTTATCCACTGGCTAGGTACGCTGTAAGCTCCTCCAGTGACCTCTACCCTGCCCCTGAGGGACTGCCCTCTCCTGAGATGATAGGTAATTCAGTTTTCATGCTACCCCAGTCCAGGGCTCACTTGAGTAGTAGAACTTGTCATTCTTGCTGACCTCCAGCTGGTATTTTGTCATGTGGTCTAGGGGAGGGAGAGATAGAGCTGTTCTCCATGATCTGTTTTCCCAACAGGTAGTTACAGCCATGGGGAAAACCTGGCACCCTGAGCACTTCGTCTGCACCCACTGCCAGGAGGAGATCGGGTCTCGGAACTTCTTTGAACGGGATGGGCAGCCCTACTGCGAGAAGGACTATCACAACCTCTTCTCTCCTCGCTGTTACTACTGCAATGGACCCATCCTTGATGTGAGTTCCTTGGGGGAATCACGGTGCTGGCAAGTTGCTGCAGGCCTAGGTGTTAAAATTCCACTTCACCCCTGTGTCCTGGGTAGAAGGTTTTGTTCAGGGATTTCTGTAGTTGTTTTGTCCTTGCTTTGAAAGGGAAACAACTTGGCACAGTCAAATTCTTACACTAGCAAGTGGAATTGGTTCTTCTTACCTTTGCTTAAGTTCCTTCAGAGCCCTACATTGCTCCATCATTTTGGTAATGATTCCTCAGCTTTTGTTGTTGGTAGCCTGTGGTAACAGGCATCAGTGCTGGTCCTTAGGACTGGATGGGGCCCTGTGTAAGGGAGGAAGCAGTGCCTAAGATCCTTTTAGGGTAAAAAAAAAAGTGTGCAGTGGGAAAGTCTGAACGAGCCAGAGGCAGGGCAAATTGACTCTGCTCTCTAAAGGACAGTCTATTTTAATGCTTGCTTTTGTCAGCACCAACATTCATATGTTCTCCCCTGTCTCCAGCCCCCCTTACTCACATCCAAGCTGAAGCCATCATTTACATGACCTGCACTTTGTGTTTTCTTCTGAACAGAAAGTGGTGACGGCTTTGGACAGGACATGGCACCCTGAACACTTTTTCTGTGCTCAGTGTGGAGCTTTCTTTGGACCTGAAGGTATTGCTGGTTTATGCAAGCTGAAAGCAATCTCTCCCTGTGAACTGCAGATGAGGAAGTGAGGCAGAGCTGCTGCTGGGCTACAGCCTGAGGCATCACAGGGGAGCTACTGGAGTTCCAAGGGAGCTGTTTATGGGGGAAGGATGGTGCCAGTAATAATGGCTTCTCCCTGGGGAGGAAGAACATACGTCTGCTGGGATGGGAAGGGAACAGAACAAGGAACAGCTCTAGCTGATATGTGTGTTAGCAGGGGGAAGAATGATCCTACCCACACGGGTTACCCTGCATAGATTTTTTGGCCACAGGTGAAGATGGGGAGCTGATCCCTTTGCCTCTCCTCTCTTTTGGCAGGATTTCACGAGAAGGATGGCAAAGCCTATTGCCGCAAGGACTACTTTGATATGTTTGCTCCCAAGTGTGGAGGCTGTGCCCGGGCTATCCTGGAAAACTACATCTCTGCCTTGAACACCCTGTGGCACCCTGAGTGCTTTGTCTGTCGGGTAAGAAACCCAAGGTCCTTTGCTGCTGCTATATGACTGCTCTTGTTTCCACCCTGAGACATCTGGTCCCATATCGGGGTAAGGTGTCTGTGGAGTAGTGAAGGGAAGCCAGCCCCACAACATAAAAACATGCCAGCAACCAAATGCCTTCTCGTTCTCTATCTGTTTATATTAAACTTGGGAGTTGCTTTGCTCTTTCTGTTCCTAGCTGCAATTATGGGCTTCTGCAGCAGCTCACAGATAGAGATATTTTCTGTGACCTTTAATAAATACAAGTGAAGCTTCTCTCTGAGCACTTGCCTCAGGAATCAGATTTTGATGCTAGTCCTCCCATGCTCTATCTGAAAATGTAAACTAATGAGAGTGACCTTGTTCAGACAAACATGCAAGTCAGTGAAATAGTGGCAGGCTCCATACAACAGGCATAATAAACAGGAATACTGCAGATTAAATGCTTGGCACTCTTTCAGAGAGCATTGTAAATATTAACTCTTACCGTCCCCAAGAGATGAGCCAAATCAGCCACTGTTTCCTAGAGTGGGTGAGAAGGCAGAAACCAGATCAAGCACCCAGAACCACAAGCTGCTGATTCCTGTTGTGATGCTCAGAGCAGACAGTCACCAGCCTATTGAGACTGTTTGCAGGTCCTGCAGTGGTGTGCAGATTGAGGCAGAAGCTGTGCCTGACAGTAGCTGGCGGTGCTGTGCCTTCTCATGCAGAGATTGAGATTTTATCAAGCAGTTCTGTTTTCCTTTCCCCCTGCTGTGGCCTGAATTAGTGAGGCCAGCACGGATTTCTTCCAGGTCATAAGATGTGATTCTCTTCCTGTTTCTGCAAAAACAGAGCAAGCTTTTCAGCTGTCTTGTTACTGAGGGAAGAGACTGTTTACTGAAGTAGCTGTCAGCATTGGTAAAGTCTTGGGCTCGCTGCAGGCAAACTGCATTCTTCTGGTACTGCAAGTGTTCAGCTGCCCATGGCTGTGCATACTGTTTGCTGGACTCTTGTCCACACGCTGGGAGCCAGCTGTGTGTGATACTCAGTGTCCTCCCTGGGGAAGAGGACAGCAAAACCAGGATTCAGGAAACTGGCTCCTCTGGGTCTTGCTGCTGATATATTTGGTAAATCTGGCAATGTCCTCAACTCTCCCCCTTTCTCTGCTACCTAAGTTTGCCACTTTTACAAGGAGAGGCGTCTCCCCAGTCTGGTTGGGATGGAGGGTGCTTCTATTGCAAGTTTTGCAGTGAAGCTGCCTGATGCTGAGGGGAAGGGAACGGCTCTGGATGCTTATTAGCATATAGCTGGTGTATCCTCTTCCCCATATCTATTCAACATCACTATAGAACAAACAGTTTCTCCCAGCAGTGATCCATGTAGCTGGTGGAAATGTTCCAGGCTGGACAATCCTTTGCAGAGTGTACCTGCATAATGCCAGCCATTCTTTAGAGGTCACTCGTAAAGATTAATTGTGCCTGACTTTCTCAGCTGGAACCAGTCCCATGCTCATCAGGATTCTGCTGCATGAAAGTCTGTGTTGGTCCTTTCTTCTGCAGAAAGGAGAGAGGGGAGGCTGGAGTGAGGAAAAAAAAAAAAACCAGGAAAAGGTGCTGCTGTGTGCTCTTTTTTCCTAGCTGGATACATCTGGTAGCTCATCCATAGTATTTTCTTTGTAGAAGTAAAGCCAGCTGGGCAAAGGAGCTGATTCATTCCCTTGCTTGTGTCTGTATCTGTCCATTTCTCAGTCTTTTTCTGGGAACTCTTTATGATGGACAGTTTGGCTCTGGATAACAGGACAGCGCTGAAAGGCAGCAGTTCACCTGCCCACAGCACAGCTGGGCTGTGCCATAGAACAGAGGATGCTTGTAGAGCTGCTCCTCCCCAGCACCACAGCTTCTCATACAACCTGTCCTCTTTGCTCTGTCCTGCTGCAGGAATGTTTCACCCCGTTTGTCAACGGCAGCTTCTTTGAGCACGACGGGCAGCCCTACTGCGAGGTGCATTACCACGAGCGCCGCGGCTCGCTCTGCTCCGGCTGCCAGAAGCCCATCACAGGACGCTGCATCACTGCTATGGGCAAGAAATTCCACCCAGAACACTTTGTCTGTGCCTTCTGCCTCAAGCAGCTCAACAAAGGAACCTTCAAAGAGCAGAATGACAAGCCCTACTGCCAGAACTGCTTCCTCAAGCTCTTCTGTTAGAGGCACCATAGATGGGCGCTAAAGCATCTTTCTGCCACCCCCTTGGCAGTTCTGTCTCTCTGAACATTACTGTGATTTAGGAACCTTACCAATCAGGGGAGGGGGGGGTGGGGGGTGGGAAGTGCTGCTGTGGAGAGGCAGTAGATCCAGAGATGAGATGGACCATTAAACTGGAAACGCCCTTGCTGTGTCTCAGAAGAGGCTGAGATCCCTCATTATGGTGTGTGTGTGTCTGTGTGTATGACTGGCAGCTGAGCTTAGCTCGAGGGCTCTAACAGGGATTTTCCCAGCCCCCTCCTGGCAGCAGGAGGCTTTGCCAGTACATTTCAGCCTGTGTCAGCTCTCTGAGCAAATGGTGACACTTGCAGACAACACAACTCTGTGCTTTGACACCTCATTCTCAGGCTTTTGCCTGCAGGTATGCAGGGTGAGTGACAGCACAGCGAGGCCACCCTGTGACCTCAGTGCCACCCTGACTCTCCTCAGAGTTACATGGTGTGTGTGACTTGCTAAGACTAGAGAATCAGCACAGGCAGCCAAGACCATGCAAGGGTCTCTCCAGTTCCATTACACTGTAAGGAGATAATACCACTTACTCTTTTTTTAATTAAGAGGAATCAGGATGTTACTGTGTGGGGTGTTTTTCTTTTTTTCCCTAGTTTGTTACTCCCTTTCTCAATGCCTTTTCTCAGCACACTGGAGCAGGAGGTGGGGTAAGCCTCAACCATCCCTCAGCACTGTTGTGCTCTCCTGTGGGGACATGCTGTGCCAGGCAGCTCTGTAGGCACCCAGGCAAGCTCAGGGAATCTGCTCCCCTCACCTGCTGCTCCTGGAAGAGAGGAAGAGGCATCACCCCTTCTTTAAACACAGGTGCAGAGAGGTTAGAGCAGCCTTTTTCATCCAGCCCTGTCACGAGCGAGCGTGACGTGCGTGTGTTTATCTGGCCTGGGACTCTCCCATCTATCAAGGCCTGAATCGGTCACAAGAGTGGGGACAAGGAAGGGTTTAAGAAGCCAGGAAAAAAAAAATCATAAATTTTTATACTTTCTTCTTCCGGTTTGCTAATGAGACCTATCAGTCCCTTGGTGTTTCCGTTTTCTGTGCTCTTGTTAAACATGTTCTACTGAGAGATGCTACAGCAATAATCTTTTATATTGACTGTTACTGGTATAACAAGTCCTGGGGGTCACGTGTGCATGACACACTTGGAGTTTTACTATCAAAGTGAATACTGTATCCTGTCTTTGATAAGAACTGTAGATTTCTACACTGATTTTGAATTCATATCTAATTTACTTTTAATCCTCTTATACAGAAATTGGTTTTGAAGTGATTTTAAGAAAGCAACTTTTATATCAAGCTGTGCTGTTCTAGGCAGTGTGCCAGTTGTGCTGGCTTACTGCATCTGTAATCTCAATGCTTTATTAAGCCTAACTAACATTCAATATTTCCTTTTTGTTGCGAGTTGGGAGGGGCTGGAGTCTATGGGCAAGGGAAACATGACTTGTATTTTTTTTTCCCTAGCACAAGCAGGTGAATTGTGAATAGGTTTGGGTTGTTTTTTTTTTTCCCTCCTCTGAGTCACCTAAAGGTATAATTTTGGTTTTTATTGTAACCTGTAAACTGCTGTATTTGAATCACCTGCCGTTCTCCCAAAGCCCAGCTTCCAGGGTCTTAAAAGTGAGTCTTAATATGATGCTACCGGGGAAGGAGCTCAGATCTTTGCCCTTGGTTTCTCTTCTTCAGCTGCCTGAAACCAGAACAGGGTTAATTGGGGAAGGGGCTCCTTTCTTTCTGTGGAAGAAAGGTCTTGTGACTGAGGAGAAGAAACTGGGAGACAGAGTCTGTTCCTGACTAGCTGTGCAGCTTTGGGCTAGTCACTAAACCTTACCATGCCTCAGTTTCCCCATCTGTAAAATGGGGGCAGTTTAGCCTGGGTTTGTGAGGTTATTGTGAGGCCTAGATGATATCTGGTAAAGCACTTTCAGGTCTCTGGCCGGAGGGTGCTATGGAGAGGGAAGCCCTGGGAGCAGTGTTTGGAATTACTGCTCCAGAGACCTGCAGCTCTGTCACCATTGGCATCTGTTTGTGTTTGCAACTTGGCAGGTGCATTATAGGGGTCCAGGGGTGGCTGTGTCAGAAACCAGCTCTGAAAGCCATGGATCACTGTCCCATGTAACCTCATCATGGTGCTGCGCTACCCTGCTCAGGTCACTGAAACTGTCCCACGGATTTCCCCTGACAAACAAACCTCAGTGTGTGGGTGTGAGGCCAGAGGGAGCTGTGGGAACACGAGCTGTGTCAGCTGGGCTGAGCACAGCTCTGGGAAATTCTTGAGGCAAGAGTCCTTGGCATTTGCCTTTTCATATTGTAAGTGTTTGACTTAAAATGGATGTTCCTGTGTTTATCTTCCTGGAATGGTCAACTTCCTTGGTGCCCTGAGGGAACACACAGCTGTTGTGTGCAGATGCTGAAGAGTGGTGAGATGTTTCTGGCACTGCCATTTTGTATGACATCTGCAAACTGTGTAATTCTGTGCCTCAGTTTCCCTGTCTGGGGAGTCTTTAACCTACCTCACTGCTAGCGGAGGCTTTGTCAGTGACACTAGTGGCACGCCTGGGTGCAGGGTGCTGTGTGCGGTGCGTGGTGGTGAGAGGAGGCTCCTCTGGCCTTAGTGCTTAACCGAGATGTCGTCACACTCACCTTCTGCCTTCATCTGGTGTCTGATATGCTGGGATGCCACACTGATGCTACTCTGCCAAATAATGCCCGGTGGTGGTGCCGCCGCTGTGGCTATCCAAAATGCCTGTTCGTTCAGTGCAGATGCGGTTTTAGGGTTGCACAGCTGCTGTTGGGATGTAGGGGTGCTAGGGCTGGGGATGGGGGTGCTCCGGAGGGTCAGGCGCTACCCCTGGGGAAGGCCTTTCACATCGTGTCTGGGCTGGGCTGGGGGAAGCTCCGCTGAATCGACAATTATTTGATTCTTTCCTTTCTTGTAAACTTTTAACTCCGCTTTTTTTTTTCTCCCATTTAAAATTCTTGCAGTTACGCCAATAAAATTTTTACCATTATAGTCACGCCTGTGTCGCGGTTGTTCCGCCCCCGAGTTTGTGAGGGANGGGCAGTGCGCGCCTCCGGCCGCCAGGGGGTGACGCGTGCTCGGCCGCGCGCGCTGTCCTGCGCCGTTCGCGCCTTCCGCTGGCGTCACGCGGAGCAGCGGATGATTGATGCCGAAAGCAGCCAATGGGCGGAGGGAAAGCAGAGCCGCGGCGCTCTGCGATTGGTCATGAGCCGCGGTATAAAAGGAGACGGGCCCGCCCTCCGGCCCTTCTTTCCCGGAGCCCTCGTGGAGGTGTGGGCGCGGCGCGGCGGCTCCGGGGCCCGGGAGGGGCAGGGGCTGGGCTGCCTCGCCGAAGGGAGCGGACCGGGACCAGGAGCGGGGTCCTGGCCAGCGGCCGGGCTGTGGACTTGGGAGCGCGGGGACCCAGGGCGGAGGGGAGGGGAGGGGAGGGAAGGGTGGAGACCCACCTGAGCCGCTCTTCCTGGCAGGTCCCAGCTCGTCTTTAAACCCACCGGGCGATCCTTGGAGCACCGCCGAGATGCCCAGGGAAGACAGGGCTACGTGGAAGTCCAACTATTTTATGAAAATCATCGTGAGTGTCGACTCGGAGCCCTCGTGGGGCGCTGCCGGGGCTGGCTCAGGGCAGCGGGAACCGAGCGGGCCGGGCTGTGAGGGCTTTTAAGAGACAGATGAGTACTGTGGGGTGTCTGAATGAGTTTCTGGCACTAGGAAGAGATGTGAGATAGTCCAGGTTAGGTATCCTGGGAATTTGCCGTGGCGCTTGCAGACTTGTTCAGGGATGTGACTCGATGGCTGAGTGAAAGATGCAGCCTATGGCGCACCCAGCCTCACTTTGAGGTCATCATTCTCTAAGTTCTGACAGAGTTTTTTTACTTTTTAACGTGTTGCGGTTTTAATGCTGCTCTGTGCACTGCTCCGAAATTTCTTTGTATAATTACGGTGTTTCTTTTGCTATAGCAACTCCTGGATGATTACCCAAAATGTTTCATTGTGGGAGCAGACAACGTAGGGTCCAAGCAGATGCAGCAGATCCGTATGTCCCTGCGTGGAAAAGCTGTTGTGCTGATGGGGAAGAATACGATGATGCGCAAAGCAATTCGTGGTCATCTGGAGAATAACCCTGCTCTAGAAAAGTGGGTAATGCTGCCTGAGGGCGCTTCTGGGTCCTCTTTCTTGGAGCAGGGGAGGTTGTCTAAGGAGTAAAACTGAAGGCTGTCATCTTCCCTTCAGGCTGCTGCCTCACATCCGTGGGAATGTGGGCTTTGTCTTCACTAAGGAGGATCTGACTGAGATCCGGGACATGCTGCTGGCTAACAAGGTAAGGGAGATCACTGCAAGTTTACACTGAGATGGAATGCAAAATAAAACCGAGTCTTCATGGTAGACAGGAATTCCTCGAGGGTTGGGAATTGGCCCTTGCAGTCTTAGCCAAGCTGCTTAAGTTCAGCTTCCTCCCTTGTGCGTGCCTGGATGCTGTCTTGGAGGAGCATGTCAGGGAGGAGGTGATCCCACAAGATCTGAGGTGAGCATTCTTGCAGCTTCTCGTCTCCCCGCTCTCAGGTGCCAGCTGCTGCCCGTGCCGGTGCTATCGCTCCTTGCGATGTGACTGTTCCAGCCCAGAACACGGGCCTTGGACCCGAGAAGACTTCCTTTTTCCAGGCCTTGGGCATCACTACGAAGATTTCCAGAGGAACCATTGAAATTCTGGTCAGTGAGCTGCAGTTGATCGAGCTGTTCCTTGCCTGGGAGGCCTTGATTGTAGCAGCTGAGGGAGTGTAACGATACTGTATAAGCAGTGTGATTATTGCACTTTGGGATCTGGAGGAGGGTGTCTGGCTTGGCTTCAGTGTGCAGCATGGGGGGATTGAAGTTCTCCATCAGAATTGCAGGGGTAGGCTCTGTCACAGGAACGTGCAGGTGAGCTACCAGCAGGAAAGGTGCTGCCTTTCTCCTGGCCGACATGGACTTGTTTATGTGGCCTGGGGCTTTCTCTGCTTGTGGGGCTGAATGCGTAAAGTGTTGGTTGTGCTCATTTGCTCCTCCAGTTTCACTGTCTGCGTTTGTGTCCCACTGCTTTGACGTGCTTGGTGTGTATTCACTCATTTTCCCTGATCTCCTCAGAGTGATGTGCAGCTTATCAAGACTGGAGATAAAGTGGGTGCCAGCGAAGCCACCCTGCTCAACATGCTGAACATCTCTCCGTTCTCCTTCGGGTTGGTGATCCAGCAGGTCTTTGATAATGGCAGCATTTACAACCCTGAAGTGCTGGACATCACCGAGGAGACCTTGCACAAGCGCTTTCTGGAGGTGAGTGCCACAGAACAAAGTGTCCTGTCTGGTATTTTCCATGAGGTCCTGCAGAGCTAGGAGCTCTCCCTGGTTCCCTAGAGAAACTGTGGGTCAGGAAGTACCTTCCTGTAGGATTCTTCATCTGAAGCTGCTTCAGAAATCATTCAAGGCCAGTTAAAGTCATGCAGTATCCTGAGTTGGAAGGGCCCCACAAGGATCATCGGGTCCAACTCCTGTCTCTGCACAGGACACCCCAGCAATCCTACCCTGTCCCCGAGAACATTGTCCAAATGTTTATTGAACTCTGGCAGCCTTGGGGCCATGACCATTCCATGTGGAGCCTGTTCAGTGCCCAACCACCCTCTGGGGGAAGAACCTTTTCTTATTATTCCACTTAAAACTCCACTGACACAGCTTCATGCCATTCTCTCAGGTCCTGTCACTGGTCACCAGAGAGCAGAGATTTAATTCTTGATGCCTTGATTTCACTGGAGCTGTTACCTGTGTGCATTGCATTGCATGCTTTCCTTTCTGTTGGCAGTGTAAAAGTTGTCATCTGTCTGTTCTCTGCTGTGATTTCTAGTCCAGGTTATTTCTCAGACCACAGAAACATGAGTCTGTCTCTTCGCAGGGTGTTCGTAATGTTGCCAGCATCTGTCTGCAAATTGGGTACCCGACCATCGCGTCCGTGCCTCACTCCATCATCAATGGTTACAAGCGTGTCCTAGCCGTGGCTGTGGAGACTGACTACACCTTCCCTCTGGCTGAAAAGGTAAAGGCTGCCTCTGAGCTCTGCAGAGGGGAGTGTTAGAAGGGCATCCAGGCACATTCATAGCATGTCCCCTGGTTTGAGAGGACTGGAACACACCTGTGTGCAGGATGTGTCTGGAGAAGGGACAGTTGCTTCTTTATGTTGTGTACAAATGGCAGGGGAAAGCTGATTTACCTGGTGTTCCTCCATGGGGCTGTTACACTCAGCTTAGCTGAAATGTCTTTGGTTCTTCATATCTCCTAGAGATAAGTGGACCGGTTTGAATTTTTGCAAGCTGCAAGTGCTGACTTCATTATTGCAAAGGTTCAGTCCTGCAAAATGTTTTGTTCTCTGTGAGTTTACATTTTTCCCCCATTTTTGCAGGTGAAGGCCTTCCTGGCAGACCCCTCAGCTTTTGTGGCAGCCATGCCTGTGGTAGCTGAAGCAGCTGCACCTGCTGCTGCCGCTGCTGCAGCTCCAGCGAAGGAAGCAGTGAAGGAGGAGTCGGAGGAGTCTGACGAGGACATGGGATTTGGTCTCTTTGACTAACAGCAGCCACCCTCTGCCTCTGTTGGAGTTGGCCCGATGGGAGAAATAAAAAGCTGTTTTACACCTTCATGTGTGCCTGCATCGATGGTGTAGTCTCCGTATCAGCTGGGTTTTGGGGGCCCTGTGCTCCAGGGCAATGGTTGTTCTCGGGCTGGGGCACGGCAGGGGAGCGGTTGTACCCCGGTCCCGGGTGCTGAAGGGGAGCAGTTGTTGTCGGGGCCGCAGCGCAGATCTCCCCGGCCGGGCCGAGCACAAGCCTTGCCCACAGCACGTCTGGGCGGTGCGGCCGCCGCCCGTCCCATCCCATTCCGTTTCCCCGCGCGGCAGGGGCCGGGACTCCCGGGACGCGGGCAGCGCCTATCACTGTGGCGCGGGGCCCGCCCCGGAAGCCGCTACCGGTTCCGGGGTCGCGGCGGAGCGATGGCGGCCGACACGCAGGTGAGTGTGGGACGGGCCGCGCAGGGTCCGGCCCGGGCAGGGGAGATCGGCGCGGGCTGCGCCCGGGGCCGTGGCTCGTCCCGCTCGCGCCCCTCCGCGCCCGAAGCCCGGCTGCGGGA
>VWZV01017488.1:0-20105 GCA_013397155.1 Irena cyanogastra
AGAACATGCTTTAAAGTGCCATGTGTATGTTCAACAATTGCTTGTCCTGCAGGAGAGTTAGGAGTATCTGTGTGGTGTGATACAATCCAGAACTGTAAAAGTTGCTGAGTCTTCCATGATATGTATGCAGGACCATTACCTGTTTTTGTAGTGTGAGGGATGCCTAGGGCAGCAAAGGCTAGTTGCTAATGTGCAATGGCATCACGGCTTCTTTCCCCAGTGTGGACTGAGGCCCATATGGCAGATGAAAAAGTGTCTATTGAAACATGAACATATTTTAAGTGATTGAATTTTGAAATGTGTGCTACATTGGTTTGCCAGATTTGTAAGGGTCACAGACTACGGGGGTTAACTCCTATTTGCAGCTGTGTAGCGTGGCTTTGACATTTAACACAAGAGTTGACAAAGCTGCTTGCCTCTGTGTTTGTCAGTAGGAATTGCTGCTGTAAGGCTTTAACTCCATAATGAAAAAAGGCATATGGTGCTCTTGCCTGTGTTAGCATGTCTGTTGTGGTTAGTTGGTGATAGCAGCCTACAATTTTGTAAATAGGTTGTGCTGCTGAGATTAATACAGAGTTAAATTTTGCTAGTCCGTTTTACTGATAAAAATTCAGTGGATTATGATATCTTGGACAATCCTTTTAGAAGCTTTAAGATTATGAATGCTGGCTGACAGGCTGAAGTACAATAGTTTTTAAAACTGGATCATTTAAAAGGTTCTAATGATCGTGCAGGCCTTGATTTGCTGAGCACTAGTCAATCAAAATGCATATTTATGGGCATTCTGAATTTGATTTTTTACATTTGCATCTCTGCTTTCAGACACAGAAAATGCAGAAAGAGCACAGCACTGAGCAATCAGGTTGATAATTTTTCCAGTCTTTGATTCCCATTCCACTGTATAGTACCATTTAGATGTGTTTACATCAAGGCAAGTAAGCACTATTTACTGTGGTAGCTGAACAGGTTATCAGTACTCATCTCTGTTTTCAGCTTTAAGAACAATAACATGAACATAATTTAACCTATTAAATTCAGAAGGGTATTTAGCATAATATGCACTTATCTTATTATGAACTGTAAAACAATAGGTCCAACAAAACAATAAGCACAACTAAACGAAAATACTTACAGCTGCCTAAATGCTCACCATCCCCCAGGGTCTGCTATAGCTGGGTACCTGCTTTTCGTAGCAAGGACTTTGGGAGCCCCTCCCAGACAAGGCCTTCAAGTTTACCTTGAAATAGGGTCTAGCTTTTATTTGGATTGGCTGCATTTGCTTTCCTATGAAGCTCATAGCCCAGCTGTTTCACTGTCATAGTTCTCTGTTACCGAATTTCTTAAGGACCTCAGCCATGATTGGGTTGTAGAGTGATTTCTGAGTTATCTGAGCTGTATCTATCTTGATTTTAGGCCTGTGTGTAGTTAGCTAGGCCGTGTGTCGCAGCAAGAAATTCCTTATTAAGGTCTGCTTTCATTATAGATAGAGTAATTGTAGGATTAGCACCGTAGCTGCCTTAACACTAGAATTGTTTGCATTCTTTTCACTTTGCATGCCAATCAGAAAGCACCTGTTACTGTAAACTATTTGTATGTCTACATAACCCACCATCTCAGCTAATAAATCGGACTTCACATTGCTTGATCATAGTGGTCTGACGTGTGTTAAGTCTAGTTCCAGCCCCCTCCCTCGAGGCCCTGGATTTTTACCATTGTCAGTTCTCTACCCCTTCAAAACTACAGGTGAATTACTGAAAACGTAACTGGTTCAGCCATCTGTTTTTAACAATTGTTTATGTTTGTAATTTTGCTTATGTTAATTTAGATCTTCATTCTCTGTAAACACTCTGCTTGTGTTAATAGTTCTGTCTGTAAGCAATGAGCATATTTCATAATACAGATTTTAGGCTTTCAGGACACAGCCTTAATACATTTATATAAAATACATTGTACAGGATGTGTAGTTGCACTAAAATTTGTATGTGATAGGAACATAGAGCATGTAGGCAGGCTGTCTGAGTGATTCCAGAGGCCAAACCTAGCAAGCCCCTGCCAAGTTATAGTCTTTTAAAAAACAGAAATCAAAGGTGGTCTTTTGTAGAAGAAAACAGAAATTTTCACTAGTTAACTCAGCCTACTCAAATATTCTTCTCGTCCTGTCTCAGTCTTTTTTCCTTATCAGATTTAGTTTGACACTAAATGTAAACCATACAATGTGAAAGCTGATACATGTTTAGCATTCTAACTTCTCATTTTACATCATGAATCTTTGTCATTCCATGGCCCCTCCTATGTCACACTAGTTTTTGAATCCTGTCTGCACTTCACCAAAAGAGAGTTGTCACCAAGAACTTTAATCCTTAAGAACACATGATAGAAACTTTAATGCCACCATGCAATGATGTATAAGGTATTAAAATCTTATAACTAAAATCAGAATTCAGTTAAGCAAGCATAGAAAGCTTTGACAGAGTGAGTTAAGCAACCAAAAGCTTTTTCATTTGCATATAATGGAGTTGAAATAATCTTTGTTAAAGCCATTTAATATGATACATAATTATTTTACAAATCATAAATTGTTATATAATTAATAGTAAAGTAGAATATTATGCAGATTTATACAATATGTCTTCATCAAGACAAGCTTGAATAATTATATGGGCATGCAAGCGTGTTAATTGATAAAGACACATCTTTTCCTCCACTGAGATTATATATTATTTGATGGCTTAAGGAATCTATGGAAAAAACCCATTTGGTTAGAAAGATTTATTCAGTCTTTCTTCTTCCATTCATTTTTTTCACTGATCTGTGGCTCCATAATTGATTTATAACTTAACTGGCTTGGAGCTGGGACTCATACTTCAGCAAAACAGTTGGATTTTCTATTTATAATCTTGAGCAACTCTAATAGGAGTATTACCAAGTTCTTCATCCTTTTGCATCATGAAATAGGACCTCAAAGAGTCTTAGGGAGAACTTTTCCTCATGCAAACAAACTTCTCAAGCTCTGTCAATTTCAGTTCCAGCACTGGTTCAAAGGTGAATATTTCAGTTACAGTTTCTGTCTTGGGTGTTCCTACAGGCAGAAGGATGCTGTGGTTAGTTTTGCTTAGAAACTACAATTAATCATTATAACTTTTGCCAGTTTTTACTCTCCTAAAGCTACTGGCCATTTCTTATTCCACTTTTTATGGGGGGTTCTTGTGACTGCTGAAAATTTTCTTCTTTTGTTTCTTTTCCCTGGGTTGTGGACAGTACAATTAACTTGTTTTTATTTTTTCCCATGGAAGTATTTCTGAAGATATCCAGACAAAAATGCTTTTTAAGAAAATAAACATGGTAAGGATGGGGAAAACTCAGAGAAATGTAGTGAAACTTCTTTAAACTGTGTCAGCTGGACTCTGATGATCTTTGGTTAAGATACCTTTCAAGGTGACAAACTTGTATTTTTATCTTCTACAAAAATCAGCTTGAAAGTCATTACAACAACCTGGAAATCTTCTTCAGGTGGTGCAATTCAGATATATTGACACTTCAGTGAGCTCAAAATACACCTGTGGCTTTCTGTTATATAAATTCCCAGTTTGTGCTCTTCCCAAATTGTTCCTCCGTTGGAAATGTACTGCAGAACAAAAGCTTCTGTGGCTTATTAATAGCACCATCACAGTGACTGTCACTATTAGGCAAATGGATAATCATGGATCTTACATCACAAATGTGATCTTACACCACTATTGTGGGAAAGCCATTATATCTTTTACAGTACTTGGACAAATAAAGAGATACTGCTTGTGCACTGCACTGTAACAATTCTTGGTACCAAATTGTTGAACTGTCTTTCAGAAGGAATGGGAAAAAATATGCCATCATTTAGGGAGAATCAGAGGTTTAAATGGGTATTTAAACAACAGAGTTTCAGAAGATTTCTGCAACTGTTTAGTAGAAAAGCTAGCTGCAGCACAGCTGCAGAACAGTAGCAATGGCAACAGTCAAATAGATTTGTGACCAGTCAAAGGATTGATATCTTGGAAAATTCTGATCCATTGAAACACAAATTTATTTTTGTGCAGTCTCTTTCTGCAGCAGAATCAATGAATGTACTTATTCACAAATACTCAAGTCTTATCAAAGTTAGGGCACACATTTGTTTGGCAAGGGTTCTTTGTAGGAGATGGCCTGGAAGCATAGTTTGCCTCAGGATTTTCAATGTTTGAATGAATATGACATCTGAATTCAAAAGGCAATACTGTGTATTATGTTCTAGAACCATAAGTTGAAAAAATATTATGATTATTGCTTAGCAAATAATGTACTAGCAATATAGCCATTGTGGAAATAGTCTTGACAGCAGCATTAACCCCTTAACATTGTTTTTTCCATATTTCAGTCAGATACCTCACGCAAAAACATGAAAATGTTCTATCTCATATCAGTATTCTGAAGTCGGATGATATCAGCGGAAGTTTGAAATTTCTCATGTGCTGCATTATTACATGAGGTCATTGGTTGGAGACAGACAAATGACACGGCTCACCCATGGTCAATGATGAACAACGTGTTTTATTGTTCAGAACTTCTTTTTATAGGAGGTTTGAATTTCCCAAGCTTGGATAGCTGATTGGTTGGGATCTCTGCACCACCCAGATCTCTGGCTGGTGATGTGTCTGCATCCAGGGTTGAGTGGGTTTGGCTGAGATCTCTGTTTAAGTTCAAATCTACCCTATCATCACCTTATCCAGGGACTTGTGTACTTCTGAACTTGGTGATCCAAATTGGATTTATGTTATGGCCAGATTTATCTTGTCCAGCTACAGACTAGCTGTACTGTGACACTGCATATGGGGCAATACAATTTTTAGTATTACAAAAAAGATCTGAATCAAGTCAGGTATCTAATTGATGTTAAATTGAAGCAGGCAGTGAGACAACAGTGGGAGATAAGCTTAACATCATATTTATTCATCTTTCCAAATACTGATTATAGGTACAGTTTCTTTGTTTTGTAGTTGTAATATGCACAAAAAAAAAAATCCCATTTTCAAGCACAGTGATAGTGGTGGGGAAGTTAAGCTTTCATTCTAGAAGCAACTGTCTCCAGGTTTCACAGCTCTGAGCTCATGGCCCAGACACATTTGAAGTTTCTTTTTCTGGTCCTCTGAGGACGTGCATAAGCTAACATGCCTAGACATATTTTGTCACTATAGACAAGTGGCAAGTAAGAAAGTTGACAGCTTTGCCACTGCAGAGTGCTGTAGAGAAACAGAGATCCCTTTTTTGTCTGTTCTTTTAAAAGACCTTGGGAAAACATTGGAGAATTGTAGAAAGTTTTTAGTTGATTAGTTTTCTGTTCTAAGCTGAGGCTAATGATATTTTTGTAGGTCTGTTTCTACATCACCTCCCATTTGTGTAATCTTTGCCTGACTGGACCTTTCAGATACTGGGATATAGTAATAATGATATGAACAATGAAAATAACATGTTATTAGCATTAAACTGTTACTGTTTAATCTTCTTAGGAAAAATGAAACATGAGTAAGAGTCAGTTCATATATCTTTTCTGAAGTAATTAATATGAGGCGTATATTTTGTTTTCTTTCCGAAACCCTGCTGTCTAGTACAAAGTATCTTGTATTTAAATAAGCTCTCTGAGATAATTTTCTAAATTTTAGATTACTGCTTTTGGACAGTTTAATGAGTCTGTATTCTTGTCCCTTTTGAAACTATAGATATGTATCACATTGTGCTGAGTTTAAAATGAACTTATAAAAATATATTCCAGAAGGAGATGTGGGATGAAAAGCAACAGAAAAAGTTTCAAAGTTTAACTGTGTATGACAATGGGAACTTCTATAACTGTTTTCCTGTTCCTGTGACCAATGATACCTAACATTAGAGGCATGAAAGATAACACAGAAATCCTGTTGATAATTGGCCCTCAATAATCAGTGGTCCATTGGAAAACTTCCTAACTGTATAATCTGTAGGGAAAATTACAAAGTGGAAAGAATAACTGTTTTAAATACTCAGAGCACACAGTCTTGAAAGAATGTTAGGCAATTTGGGATTACTAAATCCCTTTGTGAGCTAGAAGTCCTGCTGTGCTTACTGTTAATAGTAGGCTCATATATGGTAGAATTGGACATGAAGATAGAAAAAAGCTTTAAAGTTCTAAACAACCTAACATTTCTTTCTTGTGCTTTTATGAATATTTTTTGCCCATGTATGTAATATTTGATGCAGCTCTACCACTTGAAAAGCTGCAGGGTGACTTATCTTTACAGTAACTTTCCTTCCACTACTGGGGTTAGAATATTTTATAAAGACAGTACTGTAGCTAATTAAAATAAGTTAGGGAGCATACTGAAGACAGAACAGACATCTTTCAAATTTTCACAGATTTTATGCTATGAAGTGTACGTAATGACTAGGCCCTGGATGATGAAGATACTGCTACAGGATTGATGGGCTTTGGACTATGTGTCCAAAGCCTATCAAATTGGGCTTTGTCCCTGTGAGATTACTGTTAGGTATTGGTGAGCTACTTTTTTGTTCACCAAGTGGAATTAATATTCTCAGAAGGTGGCATTGATATCAGTATGCTTTGGGTTTCACTGTGACTCTTTTAGTACGAGTGTGTAAGTCTCCACTATAATCCAACATAATCAGAAAATATTAGTTCCTAAAGTATGTTATATAAAATCTGTGGGAGACAGTCAGGAAAGGGACAGAGCCAGGATGCCTTGGGATGATACAGCAGTCTAAGTTAGGGTGAGAGCCTGGTCCCATTTTCCAACGTTCTCTGTTCTCCAATGCTAATAAGCCACTGCCAGTCAATTGCTGGCCAACCACTGTTCTGGAATGTTCTGTACTCTCCGCTCTCTCATTGGTGCCACTTGTAAAACCACTCCCCTGGTGTTTCCCCAGTTGGAGTTTCCCCAGTTACCCCACCTTGGTTCCTCCCCTGCCTCCCTTTCCCATTGGATGTTCTGTACCCTTATCCCTCCTATCCTTTCCTAGTTATAACCCCTGGACCCGCCCCTATTCGGGGCTCCCTTACCTTTGTTCTCCTTCAGTTGTGGTTGTGCTCCTGCTTGCTCCTGTTCCCCCTCAACCTCACCTGGACCCTCAGACTTCTCCTAATTAAACCCAGCTGGATTTAACAAGCAAGGAGTCCTCTCGCATTACTGGTGTGGCATTCAATTACTACATCTGGGCTTGGGCATAAGATGGACTGGAAGAACTGTCTCATAGCCTCGAAGCGGAGATGCTTTGGGTGTGGCAGGCACCTTGACAGCACCTGCCCCAAGGAACCCCACATGGGTCAGCCCACAAAAATCTTCAGATTTTAATGAAAAGGACATGCTTACAAATGAATATATGTTGGCAGCAGCACTGTCATAGCCTGACCAGTCTAAAATTTTCAGAATTTTAGCGTAATTCTTGCTGATTTCTTTTTCTCACCTCTTTTAAATCTGCACTTCTAGCAGTCTGTTGGAGGTGAAGTTTCTCCTTTTATTTTTCTTTCTCTTAGGGAATATCCCCCCATTTTGTTGCTAAGGAACAAAAGCTTCTGGATAGTTAAGAGAGACAAAAGAAGGGGCCAAGCTCAGGGAAGCTGGCTGCACCTCTCTTACCTGAGGTATCTCTTGGAGAATTGGGCCGGGAAAAAAGAGGCTGGGGCAGCTGCTCAGTCTCTTGCTCTTTTGGCTACTGAAGAGAAGGGCTGAGCTGCTGCTTGGGGGGTGAGAGGAATGATGGATTTGTCTTTACAAAAAAGCTGTGGGTCTGCTGGTAGATAAAACTAGCACTGAGAGATAAAAGAAACAATGGGAATGATTCCACTGATTGATAAATGGAAAAAGATATTTGCCTTTACAAATAAACTCTAGGTTTGCTGATAAATGAAATTGGATATTAAAAGATGAAAGACACAATGGGGGAAAACCATAAATTCCATAAGAATTATGTTATGTATAGGTGTTTAATTCGTGTCCATAAAATGTGTATCTATGTGTGTATAAAATATTAGACTGAAATCTTTGTAAGACACGCTTTTTACAAGCCATGTTCAAGCCAAGGAGGATGCTTGCAACATTCACCAGCAATTCTGGAGGAGGCTCATTAACAACTCTAAAGACGTGGCCAGGGCGGAGATGGGCTTTCCTCGATGCCTACTTCCAGCCATCAACACCCAATAAAATATCTGATCTAGATAAGCAAGATCAGCAAAGAATTTTCACTCCACACCTGGCTCTAGATGGACGCATTAATAATTCAACACTTTCCAGGAACAGCATTGTCCGAACCGATGCAGAGCAAGACGGAAAATGAATATGTGGAGACAGGAGAGACTTGAATGCATTGGCCTCGGGTGAAATAAACTGTATATAAGCCAAATGGACCAGAACACCATCGTGAACATTTGTGATCTGATGCTATAGTGGTCAGGTCACGGTTCACCCAGTGTCGACCCCGGGCTTGACTCTATATTTCTGCATTGTGGCTCTTTTTCGTTATTATACCAAAAATACTGTCAAATGAAATTATTTTTATTTGATTGGATGGATTGGCTCCTACCATTTATAACAATTAGAAATTAAAAGGGAGGGNCCCCCTGCGGTTCCAGCCCTCTTGTGAGGTCCTGTCGTTCCAGCTACAGCTGCAGAGTTTCTGCTACCTCTTGCTTGCCACTCTTGTTGAGTCCGCCGCAGCCACTGCTCTGAAGTTCCTATGGCAGCCGTTTTCGCCATTTAGCCCATCCCCCATTACTGTGTGCTCCCAGAACTGGAGCGCCCCCTGCAGCTGCAGGGGAATCACCGCACCTACCATGCTCACCAGGAGCCACCAGCACCCCTGACGGCTGTGACCGTAACTGCACCGAAGGGGAAAGTGCCTGCGGCCAAGATGGCTGTCAGTGGGGTTCTGGTTCTGGTTGTTGTCACTGCCATCGTTGTTGTTGTTTGTTTGCGTTGCTCTACACACTAGTAAATAACTGTTATTCCTATTCTCATATCCTTGACTGAAAGCCCCTTAATTTCTAAATTATAATAATTTGGAGGGAAGAGGGTCATATTTTCCATTCCAAGGGAGGCTCCTGATTTCCTTAGCAGACGCCTGTCTTTCAAACCAAGACACAGTCCTAACACCTAATTTATTTAAGAAACAACTTAATGTATTCTCACAGTGCTGTAGCTGCAAAAAGTCACTTCTTCCTGGAAATGATCAGATTTAATAATTCAATCATGCAACACACCTTTGTTAACCCTTTCAGTGCTTCAATCCTTTCCCAAGTGAGAAGAGGAACAAGATGCAAGTCAGGCAATGTAAAGGAACGGCAGGGAGACTCATCATTGGCCAGTTGAAGAAGGAAGTTAAGTCCCAGATGGGAGGGATGAGAAGATGCTGTTTAGAACAGAAATTCTCTTGTAAAGCTATAGAGAAAAACTCTTTTTTCCTTATAACACTTAGGTTAGGAACGTTTCCAGCTTCCAATCACAGAAGTCAGAAAGAGAAAAGCCATTTAATTGCCTCCTGCTTGTAGTCGCTAATGTATCCTTGATCTTGACTGGTTTCTCACATGTAATTGGAAAAGATTCAAGTGACAAAACTATCATAGCTTCCCTTGGGGTGAAAGGTTTTAACAGATCTCATGGTGAGAAAATTACTTCTTAGGGTACAGAAAGTAGTTGTTAAGAATATGTCCTGGTAACCAAGAGAGATCTGCATAAAATCTCATTGAGAAGGCAAAGCTGCTTAATGCAATTTTTGAAGATTCAGTACCGATGTCACCTCTTGGTTTCATATTCACCAGAATCTGAAAGCTAGCATGTGAATCAATCTGGCTCTGTTCTCTTGTGCAGTCTAGTATGAGTTGTTTTTCCCTCTAATTATAACACTCACTTTTGCAAGAGGGCAGTGGCACCGTGTTATCCAGGTGCAGGGTGTATATCCTTCCATTTAGATTTCCAGCAGGGACTAACCAGCTGCATGCCATTAGGTTTAGAATTTAACTAGACTCCTGCAAGAATCTAAATAAAAAACTGTATCTCACTTCTGACACTGTGACATCAGATTCAATCCTTTATATAAAACTCTGTTGGAATGTCACGAATATGAGTCTGTGGGAAGCAAACCAGTTTCAAGTGAGATTTTAATTCAATGCAATGTATTGAAGTTTGTTAACATAAACTCCTGATCACTGACTAGAAAATCATTGGTTTGATAAAAAGAAAGCAAAAAAAATTTTTTTAAAAATCAAAATCATTAAAAAGATACATTTTTCCTCTCTCTTTCCCTCATCTTCAGTTACCTTCCTTTTCTCTCCTCTCTTTCCTTCTTCGTATCACTTTCCCATTTTTTTCACTCTGTGTTACATTCACCAATTCCAATCCCTTTGGAAGATTTGGAGCGCTGAACAGCCTGGGGAGCTGGAGGTTGCTTGTCTAGTGGTGTGCATGACACCCATTTCTCAATCATTTTCCTCTTTTCCAGATACAGTCTTCCACTGGCTGCAGTTCTTCTGTGGGTGTTCATGCCCTGGCATGCGCTCAAACTTTCAGTGATATCCCCGAGTAATGTTCCTGTCCTGGTGTGTCTCCTTTCAAATATATCTCCAGTTCTGACCCCAGCAACATTTCCTTTCATGTGCCTTCTCCCCTGCTTCTCCCTCCCTTGCAGCTGCAACATTTTCTGAAATATGTGTAAGCAAATGTGTTTGGTTTTTTTGTCCGTGGGCAATGTAGATTTGACAGTGGTCTCACAGACCTCTATCACAGTCTGGAGCTCGCTGTGACCCCTTTATTCAGCTTGGCCAGAGGGAACTGGTGAAATAAGGGACAGGAACAATGGTTCTGCTCAGAAAATAAAAGCTTTAATAACAAAATAACAGAATGTGGAAAACAGAGAGTACGGTGGACAAGATCCAAAGATCCAGGGGTATAGGGGTCTTTGAGGCCAAAGGTCCAATTGCAAACCCAAACTCGAAACATGACTTTATATGTACCAGGTACCAAATCAACTGAGGACAAGAACCAGAAACCTGACTAAATATAGGATAGTTCTATTAGCATATTGACTCCCCTGACCCTACTCTTCCCAGCATGACCTGGCTAGGTGCCCCACTCCAGTATCCTGTTTCCCATGACCTGAGTTTGATGCCTTCTGTAAATGCTACTGAGGCAAAACTCCCAGCTGGATGCAATTCCACAGACCTCTGGAAACATCTGTGTTTCCACTGTTTCCAGTTGGCACTGGACATCTCCTAGCCACATCCCAGGTGGAGTACCTTGCATTCCCTCGGTAGGGAGCCCCATGCAGAAGGAAATAGGACTTTATAGAAACCAATGTGGTAACGCTTTTAAAGAGCTTTCAGTGTCATAAACCAGTTTGAAAATTATGCAGAAAGATATATTCTGTGCTAAAGATCCTGGTTAGATATTTCCTACGCACTTGTGCTTTTTGACAGGGAAGACACATGCCCATGCATGAAGAAACTGGAAAAACTGAGGAACAATGCTTCTGTTTCTCCTCCTCTCCTCTTGCATGTTAGTGCTCTGGTCTGAGAAGAAATACCTTGATGCAGGCATAAAACATAGTATGTGGAATTCCCATTGCAGTTGCTTTCACTTCAGAGCAGCAGTCTCTAGGACAGTCATTTCTATTTGAAGAAATGTGTGAGGTTGCAAAGATAGAACACTGCTTTCCACTCATAAAGTTTGTATTAAGTGCTTTGGCAGGCACTGGAGTACTGTTATATGGGAAACACAGCATTTTTGAATAGTAATAATATGTTTAATACACACCCCTCTGTACTTTTCTCAAGAACACCACAAGGACTTAATGTAAAAGCTCCTGCTCCACTGAAGGTACATTACCGCATATTATATACTTTTAGTGTTATGAGACATGAAATTCCATCTTATACTTGTAGTTGAGTTCTCAGAAGGTGTTCTGATTTGTTGGAACCCAGGGTACAGGGAATATTTCTCTGTCTGTTCTGACAAGCCCTGATTCTCAGGAAAGCATTGCTTTTAACCTTCATCCGTGAAGCGGACTTCCTAGGCTTTGGGATGAGGTGGAATCTGTGAGAGTGTAAGGTAGATGGCAGTATAGTTTATCACAGGGTGAAAATTTTAGACTTTTGGGTTTTTAGCATGGTGGTAGATGGAGGACAAAATGGACGATTTTGGGCATTGTCTGTCTCCTTCTTCTTCCTCATCCACTCCATTTTCTGCAGTGTTAGTAGCATTGGGTGATTGGCTGGGGAAAGTCACAATGCAGGGGTTGCACGTTACACAAGTAGTTAGTTATTGGTAGAAAAGTAAAAGTAAAGTACTTTTTAACAAAATAGCTTTAAAAGACCTTGAAACTGTACATCTTGTGACCTTTTTCGCTGTGTTCCCCACTGTGCTAAGCCTGGTGCAGGTGGCATGGAGAGTTTTTTATATGATCAGAGTATCCTGAACAGTATGAACAGTATCCTGAACACCGAAAAAGATCCCATTCATCTCTCAGTCCTAGCACAGAACTTTTATTAGGGGTCTCCCCACTCAGGGGGCCCCCAAAGAGGCCTTTCACACTGATTGGCTTAAAGGGAGGAGAGGAAGGCTTGCCTCAAACCACAGCTGTGGAGAGTATTTAGGAGTAACATTCCCAAAAGTGAGATTAAAATACCAACAAGCTTAAAGGTTGGTATCCAAATATATAATGCAACTTTATTTTTTATAAAAGAGGAAAGAGAGAAAACCAGAAAAGTAGGAAAATGCCAGAATAATTATGAGAAACACAGAGAAGGATTACTACCACCATTGCTCCAGCCCTGCCATGTGAGATGCGTCTTTCATGGTGAAGTTCCTTTGAGAGCTGGCCAGTGATCCAGCAAGGGAGCAGAGCCAGGCAGCCAGATCAGCAGGGTGCAGGGTATGAACAGCCTTCTAGGAGCAGCCAGGACAGTAAAGGACAGCACAGAGAGCAAAGACTGTGGCACTATGTAGCACTTTGGTGGCACAGCCCCCTGTGACAGGTTAGGCATTTGCTGATAGACGATTTTGAGATGGTAGTCATCATGTCCCTTTCATGAAGTTCATTGGCTGGCTTGTCTGATGTATCAAAAATTTTACTGCTTGCTCACTTATTGTATCAAAAGTCAAAAGTTTGTAGCTCACTCATTAAGTGTCTCAACTACAAGCCCCCCTAATGTATCAACTACAAGTGCTATTAATAGCTTTCAACAGGGTGCCACATTCTCTAGAATAAAGCCGTTTCTAAAGTGTTTGTTAGAAGCAACTGAAAACTTTAATTTTCAAACCTTTATCTTTGAAGACACAATGGAGAAATATAATTGTTGCCACTAGAAATGAAGGATGGAACTACTTTCAAGCTAAGAACTATTTATTGCTTAGATAAATATCAGTCTCGAAGGCCGTGAGATTTTAGAGGAGTAAGCATTTGGCCATATCTCAAGACTAATCATAAGTTTCTTCGTTACAAGGCAATATATAACTTTCTAAACCAATAGACAGTTGCCACAGGATTTATTTTGCTTTTCTAACTTATTAGCTTTACTTACTTCTACTGCACTGTGGATACTTTTATCTAATGGGCTTCTAACTCATATGCACACTCATATGCTTCTATTATAACTTCTAAACTCTTAGCTTATTCCATACAACCACACCCTTACATTATAACCCTTCACCATCTTATCCGTATAGTTTCTCACTTACTTAAGGCATATTCTCACCTACAACTATAGAAATGTAAGTTTATGATTTTTCTGCTTAATATTTGTGGATTGTATTTTTACATCAATTTAAGCTTGTTCTAAGGTTGCAGATCAAATCCTTCAGACATTGAAGGAAGTTTCTGTTTTTCTGATTCCTGCAGAGAAACATTCCTTACTTTTTACTCATTCGCTACAGAGGGTCAACATTTGGTGCTGATGAGTTGATTTACTCTAATTACAGGAGAGATTCCCAAAACCTGATCACTCCTTAGGTTTCAAACTTTCTTTCCTCTTCATAACTGATTCAGAGACTTACTTGGTGCTCTAATAATTTTGCTGTTGTAGAGGGAATTCTTCCCTAAGAATTCATGGCCATGGCAGTTGGATCCTTAATCTTGCACTTTGTCCTAGTTCCTCAGAGACTGGCTCAGGCATTATAGCTTATGTGTGGTTGACAGAATCTCAGCCTGTGGTTTAAGAGTTGTCCCCATTATTTTTATGTATTTTTAATGGCATTAAGAACATTTTCAATTAAGAGTAAAAAAACATTTATTTTGTTTTCTAATAGAGGTAATGGCTATTGATTTTACAGCTGAAATACAAAAAAAAAACCAAAAACCCTGAGCAGATGGAATCTTTGAAGTCTCACTGCCTGCATACACCTTTATAGACCTGTTTCCAAGAATCTGTTTACATGCATTCCTGCATACAAATGGATGTGGATAAATATGATGATTATAATGAGATATTAAAAATTTCATTGTCCTCTAAGCCAATGGACAATTGACTAATTTGTATATCCAAGATGCTTGTAGGACCTATCACAGTGTTGGAGACAAAATGTAGCTCTCAACCAAGGCGAGCCTTTCAATTTCCTGTTCCCTTTAGGCAGTTTAGTCACTATCAGAAGTTGGGAGACTTTGACTGTGCTGGCACCAAGCAGGACCAGACTAGAAGTTTCCTATCAAGGCATAGAACTTATTCAACAGAATAAGCATGGGGTGTAGACAAAAAGCCTGCAGTCTCAGAGTGATAAATTTATAGTTCTGTCTGACCTGCCTATCTGTTCTAATTTGAAATTAAGAATTTATTTTCTTGGATTCCCTTTTTTGCAAAAGTTTAAGAAAGTTTATTACCTTCATTAACTTGAAACCTGTATAGTTTAGCTGGACACACCTTTTTATCCATTAAACTTATTTCTAAATAATCTATCAGATTTTGTTGAAATTCTGGAATACATCACATCTTAAAAGTTGCAGCAACCTAGCAAGGAGCCTGAACTGACAAACTCAATTTCCATTTCCTTGTTTCACACTTCAGTGGCAAAAGTAATGAAAAAATACCCATAACTCAACCTTATTGTGTACATATATTGTAGAGAGTTTTGCAAGCTTTTCAAATGAATAAGAACAACCTCTGTCTGTTGCAGCAACCTGGTTTACCATTTAATGTAAAAGAAAAGCAGGCCATGATATTTATATTTCATTGAAAATACAGTGTAACCAAAATAAGTAATTTCCATTGATCCCAAGAGACTCCTTAGGTAAGTGGCTAAAATCATGTGAGGAGTTGACTGACACATGATGTTTCAGACCCAGAGCTCCATACTCAGCTGGCAGTAGTTAAAGCAACCCTCTAAAGGTATTGAAAGCATCCCTCTGTGTTTTGAGGGATAACAGGATGAAGACCAAAGAAAGACAATCTCCCCTACCATGAAGCATAATGGAAATATCATGACTGCCTGATCTATAGTTCAGCTTTCTTCTTTTCCCTTTTACTAATAACAATATATATCAGAAGACACATGCCAGTAAATTATTAAAATTATTAAAAGCTTTAAAAATTATTGTTTATTACCTGTCTGGTATTTTTTGAGTTTTAATGATTCTCAACACTTTTTTTCTTCTTTAGAAATGTTTTGAAATGGCACTGGAAATGGCTGTCAGTAAGAATAAGATATTCTATTGGAAGATCTTTAGTTGCAGTTAAATGAAACAGATTTTAAGTATTTGAACTTCCTCTCTCCTGTAATCACTTCAGCAATTGTGCAGATGCACCCATTTGTGAGGTTCCAGCATCATGACTTGCATTAAAAGTAATCACTTTTCTTTGTGTGTAACAAATATTTTTTACCCAGCTAATTTCAATGACACTATGTAATTGGCTATATAATTTTACAGTTCAACTCAGTGACTGGTGAAGTCCTGGTAAACTGGGAAAAAATTTCTTGAGTTAGTTTTGCTGTCAAACTAAGATTCTATGAAAATATAGTCTCTCTGACTCTTCATTTCAGTCCCATCTCTCAATGTACATTATGAACAATCACCTTGTCCAGCAGCTCCAGCCTAGGATTTCCTCTGGCCATCAATTAGATGGAGCTGATGGAGCCCACCCCAGTGTCCTCTGTGGACATGGACACACAGACACACACACAGACACACACACACAGACACATACACACACAGACGCAGAGGACACTGACACGACTGGTCACTCATGCTGGCAGCAAAGAGGCTCTGCCTCCCAGAAGCATGTGATGGAGGGCTATCAGCCCAGCCTGCTTCTTCTTCTGGGCTGGCAGGCAGAAAGTCCTTTATACAAAACCAGTGTCTGGGGACACTCTCCAGCACACTAGCATACTCACATTCGTGGATCCCCCTCTGCCCTCATGGTGCTCCTGCCACAATCCCAGAGCCCCTTGCCTGGCTGGCCCACATTAGAGTTTTCTAGTGAGGACCATGTGCCATCATCTGTGTCGAGGGGAGGACACAGACAATCCACCAGAGCAGCTGCCGGCAGTGACACCTCACTGACATCAGTGCCCCTGGGCAGCCTTTTTTTGCGGCACATACTGTTTTCATCCCATGATTAACTCTAGTCACGAGCACTAAGAACCCTCCACTCATGCCAGCACTCAGGCCAGGAGTTCCCAAATCCCACTCTGACTCCAGCATCTGGTACCCAATCCACCTTATGTCAGTGCTCCCAGTAGCTGGCATTCATTAGATTTGGGGGACATTTACAAGCTCACTTTAGACCAAGGTTTTAGACAGCTTTATCAAAAAAACCCAAGAAGCTTACACACATTTCATGTTATTTTCAACCATTTTTTGAGTAAAATATGTGCCTGGTTTAAGTGCATGAGTCTCTAAATTAAGGTGTATAAAAAACTGTCTTGGATCACAGTCATTTCTTCCTCTGATGGGAAGCAGGCAACAGAACTTAGTTCCCTTTTAATTACATCAGAAACGGCTTTAATGTTTCAAATAATTTCTTGCTTATAAGTTATTATCCTTGCTAAGAACTAGTCTAAATTTTTTTCTTGCACCATTATATACCCAGTGTAATATGAGCTTGGCTGTAGAGATTAGTGGAACAGCTAGCTCTCTTGAATATATTCAACCATGTACTATTGATTGTGTTCATTGATCATAATTTTGAATAAAAGTTAAAAGGAACCATGGAAACTGTAGGTAAGTCAGACTTAGATTTGTAATAGGATGTCATTCATGATAGCATTACCTCTGACTGGATGATGAAGTTACAAGATATTCAGTCTGGTATATCCTTATACATAGTACTTGGTAATTTATTTCTCCTTTCTTGTGCCATATGTTTTACTGTATATATTTGATTTCTTGTTTTCTCCCAAAATTCTCTGAAGGGGTTCTTTAGACATATTGTGAGTGCAAATATTGCACATTTGTGTTTAATGGTACAAGTACATTTCTTTTTTAACATATCTAATAATCAGATATTACAGCGACACTTTCAAAAGTTTGCTGCATTTTCTGTAAATTTCACAGTCTAGATCAGCTGTTGTTCAGTACAGAGGAGTAAGCTTTGCAGTATTTTCTTCCTTCACTTTTGTGAACTGTCTCCTCCAAACCCTTTAACTCTCTGAGAAAATTGCTTTTTCTCTCTTCATGAAAAGTATAATCAGATATTTTGAAGAGATACAGCTCATATTTCAGTTTTGTTCATGACAGTTCTATTTTTTCAAAGACTGTATTTAGAGTTTTGGTACAAGGCCAAAGTACCTTTATCTCAGTGCAGCATCTGAACTGAGGCTGTGTGTGGAACTTGTGTTTGACCTGGTTTTTATGGTATTCATTTAGTATCTGGCTATCACATGAGATGTTTTCCAGTATATCAAGGCAGAGTTTCAATCCAAGCTACCATAGCATTTGATTCCAGCTGTCATGTTGCTCAGCACCAGAGAAGTTATGTCCCTATATGGAAATAGCAAATGTCTCAAACTGCTGTGCATTTTGCATACAACATATCAGTGAGATAAATCTAACTGGCTTAGAGCCAAATATCTCATTTTTTAAAACCCCTAATTTCCTAGTTTTTAAGCCAGAGACATTTCTTTAGGTTTACAGACTCTTTACTGAGTTACAGTTACATGAAATTTAGACTATTTTAAACTATTAAATAAATACTAGTAAAATATCCTGCAGAAACACTGAATATAATTTTTTAAAAATTAAGATTTGGATATACTCAAACAATTTTTATTTACCCCTTTATTGGCAAAACCAAGATGAATAAATATTATTGCTTCTATAAAACATTCCTGTAATGTGTAGTGCTGAATGTATGCTGTTGCCAAAGAAAATTGTAGATCTTTGAGTTTTCAGCTGGGGAGGATCAGAATTAATTTTCTGCTTTCTGAGAGAGTGCTAACTTGCATTTTTGGCAGAAAGATGAAACACAGCTATGCAGATCATCTAAGATGCTGCCCAGCTGTGTAACAAAAAGAAAGGTAGCAGTAAGCAGGAAAGAGGAAAATTGTTTCTGTTGTCTGCTTCTCTCACATTTTAGAGATGATTCAAAACTGAAACAAATATTAAACTTTGGCTTCACTGAAGTTTGATCCAGCCTATAGACTGCAGTATTGTAGATATCACATGAAGCTGTGGAAAGTCAGGGTTAGCCATTTCAAAGGACTGTTTAATGGGCAATAAAAAAAATTTTAAAACTGGAATGTTAATTACCCAAGCTTCACAATGGTTGTGTTAATATGAAAGAAGAGTGACACTTAACTATGTTTGCTAATTATATATTTGCTATAAATCATTATTTTCTTTGAACAGATTATATGCAAAGTAATAAAAGGAAAACTTTTCTACAAATATCTTTCCTGAAAAAGCTTTAAATAAAAGTTCTAACTGGCACATGATAGAATTATAAGGCAAAAAGCTGATATTCTCGCATTTTTACAGCTTCAAAAATAAAATGAAAATGTTTACATGTTGTGAAATACAGCAAAATACCAAAATTTTTGAATGAAATTACAGAACAATGTTACTAGATGATAAATTGTCTACACCTGATGAGCTAACACAATGCTTGTTCTACCAGAATCACTGGTCTATGAAACTGAACAATGCTCATTGTGTAAGGAGATCTGGAAGTTCACATGCCCCAGTGTCCTGCCGACTCAAGTATGGTCAGCTGTAACACTGGGGTCTATGACCATTAGGGATCATCAGAGACACTGCCAGGACAGAAGAACACATACATGAAGGAGCAGTGAAATACATTAATGAATAATTTTGAGGAAATATGTTACCATATTCTGGGATAATCAATAAATATGTATGTAAAACACAGTATATGAACAGAAACATTCCCGTACTCAGCATGCACAGCTTTGAGATTGCTCCTGCCTGCAGAATCTGACAATTCTGTAATGGTGAGTATTACTTGGATTTTTGTTTTGAGGTAAAGTGATAGAAACAATGTATAGCATTTTAATTTTTAAAAAATTATTTCTCCTAAATAAGTTTTCTCTGTATTTTTCTTCTCCTATTTCTTCTGTGATTCTTTAAGATATTTATGATATGGGTGAAAGCTGGTATTTTCCATCTTTATTCCCATCCTGCAGAAAATTCATAAACATAAACGAAGACAGGAAAAGTTAAGAGAAAATAGCATTAATTAAATAAATTTTCCTGCAATGTATTTTCCAGTGTCAGTGAAATTTCTGCTCTTGAGATGCCACAGTTGCATAGGCAGTGCTGGAAGATCTTTCTTACAACTGGCTATGTTAATCTAAATATAATATAGTTAAATATAAAACTTTCCATGTAGGACTATGAATTTATGTAGCCATTCTAGTGGTCTTTTATTTCATAAACCATAGCAAGTTTTTCCTGAACAGATTTTCCACTTTTCTAAGTGTACTTTCTGTTACATTGCTACAATTTGCCAGTCAGAATGAGTGTCTGAAATTTCTAAGGACAAATACTTTTAAGCATGAACCTACTAAAATAAGAAATGTGGTTGCCATTACTATCTGGAGTTCAGTACTTTGGGATGAGAGACAATTATATGATCTTGGTTTTGGAGTTTGTTTTGTCTTTTTTTTTTT
>VWZV01017488.1:20134-37644 GCA_013397155.1 Irena cyanogastra
GGATAAACTATAGGTGCTGAAAAGAAAGTATTGGCTGTCTGTACTCCAGGCAAGCCAGAAAGTGACAGCAAGACAGGGAGGGTCAGGTTCCTTCCCTTCTTCCTTCCCTGACTCCCTTCCTGCCTCCCTGCCTTCCTGCCTCCCAGTAGGGAAAAAGTACTAGGGCTAACTTGGAACTATATAACTATACAACAATAGAGCTACAAATATATATGAAGGAAATATAAAAGCAAAAATGCAAAAATCAATTCGGCATCAATAAGAAAGATGGGGAGGACAGCAAGAGATACGTTGACATTACTGAGGAAAAGAAGCCATAGCAAACAATGAAAGCCCTCCGATTCTTACTCTACTGATGAAGAACCCCTGCAGACCTGTGCACAGTTCATGCTGTATTGAAGAAAATTTCAGACACCAAATTCTATTCTTTCCTTTTCTGTCCTTCAGACAGCAGGGATAAAAAAAGACACAGTTTGTCTCCTGTGATTAGCAGCTTCCTGGGTTGATGGCATCAGACACTGGGGATGAGCTCTGCCTGGCAAGGACCTGCCCTACCCTTTTGTCTGTGGGAGAAGTCCTACATTGACTTCCAGAGAGCCACCAGCCTTTGCTGTGCCCTTACAGCTGCCCCAAAGATAACACAACCGTTTTAGATATAATCAAATATATATAATCTTACAATTACACTTTCATTTTACATATATGTTCAAGAAGCGATATATGTCAAACAAAGCTTAATCCATATATGAAAACAACATGTGCAAAAAGCAGACTATCCCAAACTAAGTCAAAGAGAGAGAACATTCTTGGAGACTTCATGCTCCTTCCGTAATGCATTTCTTTATAGCAGGCACAAAGTAAGAAAATTTGTTTCTGTCTTTAGTGTTTACAGGAAGGCTAAATGGTTACTAGATAAATTAATGCTAATAAAGTATTGAAGTGTTAATCCTAATACTTAATCCTATCATTGAAAACCATTACCAAGGTTTGGGAAAGATGAGCTTCATTATGAATTTACTATGCCTATAAAACTTGCATGTTCATAACTGAAGAATAATTAAGATGTACAAAGAGAATATTAATGGAATAATGGAATCATAATGGAATCATAACAAAATTGTTCTAACAGTAGAAAGTATAACAAAAACATACATCATGAGGAAAGCCTTTCCTTTCTTGTTTCTTTTTTTCTTAGAAAGAGACCCATTTTTGTTCTATTTCTTTGACATCAGGAATAATCTCAGGAACTCTCTCTCTAATTCCAGTTTAAAATGTCTTCAGATTAATTTTACAGTAGAAGTAGGACATAATTTCCATCTCTGTGACGCTTAGAGAAACACATGGGAAATAACATAGTAATTAATGTAAACTGAAGCAAATAGTCAACTGCCTTCTTTTTACTTATTAGCAGAATAATAGGCTATAATGAGTTTGGTTTAGTGTCTTCTATTTTTCTTGCATCTCTACATTCCCTTACTCTCACTGTATTTATTCTTTTGTTATGACACTTGGCACTGTATCCCCTGGCCATATCTGCCCTGATGTTGCTACTGAAGAGTCAGAAACCTCATTTTCCAGAAGGATTCCTCAAATAAGTTGAGCTGAAAACTACCAAAAAGACTTTAAAGAAATATAGCAGTGTTGTTGCACCACAAAAACATTTTCGTTTCCTGAGATAAAAGTATTTTTCCTTTCGATGATCTCTCATACTCTGTTTATATTCTGTATATATTACTTACTGTATTGCAAAACTGTGAAAAGGAATGTGTATTAATCTACTTTGAATTTCATGAAAAAGCTTTACTAAGCAGTTTATTCAACTTACAAAATTAATCTAAATTACTCTTTCAAGACATTTACCAAATCATATTAAATCTGACAGCCAAGCATGCCATCATTGGCAATCACAGGACATTCAGAAAATTCTGTTATTATCACAGTTATCTATATATGATTTACATAAATCAAATATAAAGTAATTTTCCCTTGTGAGTAGTGTTTTTCCAAGAACATTCCCTGCTCTCCCAAGATGCTTAACTATAAATATATCAATAAGATTCATATTAGCATGTACATATGTTAATGATAGTGTATGAAATCATCAAGGCTTTAAAAAATCCTCTCCTTAATTTGTTTTCACACATTATATAAAACAATAAATTAGAAAATAAGCAATCACTTGGTATAACAATATAACTTAAACAATAGCCCACAAAGTTCTGAGATGGTAAACATGTAAATTTTAGTGAGGCAGGTATTTTACAGAGAGCAAGAATTACATCCTCCAACTACTTAGATTGCTGAAAATTATGAAACTACAATTTGCATTTGCTTTCTATGCAGAACTCCTCCACTAACATACTGGAAACCATCACTGCTAGTCCAAAGCTGAGGATTGCTTAGCCAGCAGACTTGAAGTGACGAAAGCACCTCTATTTGGTAAGGAAAAAAACCTGCCCTTTGGGAGAGAGAATATCCTGAAAGACAATTTCTTACAGGCAGGTTCTCATCTTATGTGAGCCTCTCACTAGCAGGATTTTGGTATGACAGATTAGGCAGAGAAGCTGCTCTGATAAATATACAGTACAGAAATGCTCCTTGATGATGTTACACAGAAGATCAGAAGATCAGAGCTGAAAGGAATACAGAGGCACCTACCCCTACTCAATATCATCATGACTATATGAACAGATCGCCTTCTTTAGCTTTTAAACTGGGCACTGTTAGGGAATGTACTGTGTCACAGCAGAGAAATTTGATTCTTACTTGAGGAAGAGCTTGAAAAGAGCTGGAAACTGGACACTACTGGCAGCACCCACAGTCATGGCATAGTCACCTACATGCAAAATGTGTTGTAATTTTATATTCCATTCTATCCATTCTGGCCATCTAGACTGAACTATACTGATGCAGTAATACCTCAGTCTCAAAATACCTGAATCTCAAAACAGTTGCCATGTACTTCTATGGAAAGGAAGAAAAATTAGTACTTCAGCAAAACACATTTAATAAAAAAATACATGTTAAAACTATATGTTAAAAGTAACTGCCCTCATGATAGTGTTATATCAGTGTTACATCAGTATGAACCATAATAGCCTCTCAAATTTTCAAGAGTTTAGTTATGATTGAGGTCACCAGCCTCTCATTTCATATTTCTCTTGTGATGATGAGGAAATGGGTATTAGGAATCACAACGAACATGGCATGAAGTTCTGACAACTCTCTATTGCTCTGTGTAATTTTGTATCTCGTAATCATTTAGGCTGGAAAAGACCCGCAGAACCATTAAGTCCAACCATTAACCGAGCACTGCCTAGTCCACCACTAGACCATGTCCTGGAGTGTCACATCTAGACATCTGTTCAACAGCTCTGTTGACCATGATTGCACCACTTCTCTGGGAAGTCTGTTCCAGGACTTCATTATTCTTTCAGTGAATAAATTTTATCTAATATCCAATCTAAACCTGCCCTGGTGCAACTTGAGGCTTTTTCCTATTGTCTTGTGGCTTGTGACTTTGGAGAAGAGACTAACCTCCACCTGGCCACAACCTCCTCTCAACTGGTTGGAGAAAGCAACAAAGCTCCCCCTGAGCCTCCTNTTTGAAATCGAGAAAGTCACATTTCATTAGGAAATCCTGGACAGCTGTATATTTCAATTTTATATTTAAAACATTCACTGATGACATAAATATAATATGATCAAAACAGCATTGATAACCTCTTCATAGCTCATGCTTTTCCCAGCTTCTTATTCCACATTTTAGTGCACCTACTGATTATTTTTAAAATATTCCTAAAAAGAATTATTTATCATTTTCTTTATACAGGTAAAAAGAAACTCATACGAGAATTGCTGGGATTTTTTGCTTTATAGTGTGCAAGCAACTTAATACATCTAGCCAAAATATGTGACATTTGTACAGTGCTGAGATTATATTTCTGAAACTCTTATTAAGTTCAAAATAAGATATTTAGCCAAAGTATTAATCAAGTTTCCTATAATATTCTTCATAATAAAGATGGATAATATTGGTATCAATAATAAAAAATTTTAAAAAATGAATGTGAGGCTTGATATGATGTTGAGTTGTACTTTATGGACAGAGAAGATAATTATATTTTCCATGATGACAGTGCACTGACCACCTCTGGGGCTGTGTGCTACCTTTACAAATATGCATCTGAAGAAAGGAAGCAAATATTTTGAAAACAATTTACTATAGAAAATAATGCAATGTTTTGCAGTACAAACTTCTCAACTGGTAACTAAGGTAATTTCTAGTTATAATGAAGTAGTATCAACTTTTTTNAGACTCCCTGGCTCTACTGCTCTCTCTAGACATGCTCTAACACTTTAATGTCTTTCTTGTTACGAAGGGCCAAACTCCTTGTGTCTTGTTATGTGGCTTCACCACTGCTGAGCACTGGTGAAGGGTATCAGTATACAAGATAACTTATTAGATCTGTTAAGGAAGCAGATCGGTCATTTTTCTGAACATTTTTATCTGTGATAAACTCCAACTATTTTTAAAAGAAAGACACTATTTAATTTAAAGCTTTTAAAAATTCATAAGAACCAAAGTAAAAGGAATTTATTTTAAAACTTCCAATTTAAAATAATTAATTTTAAATTGTTATGAATTTGAATGTAAAATAATAAAGGTAAAAATGAAAGTAATCTTCCAATTAATAAATAAAAGGTTATTTTAAACACTTAAATACAAAATCATTAATATTTGGGGTTTGATTTCTTTCNTGCTGAGATTATATTTCTGAAACTCTTATTAAGTTCAAAATAAGATATTTAGCCAAAGTATTAATCAAGTTTCCTATAATATTCTTCATAATAAAGATGGATAATATTGGTATCAATAATAAAAAATTTTAAAAAATGAATGTGAGGCTTGATATGATGTTGAGTTGTACTTTATGGACAGAGAAGATAATTATATTTTCCATGATGACAGTGCACTGACCACCTCTGGGGCTGTGTGCTACCTTTACAAATATGCATCTGAAGAAAGGAAGCAAATATTTTGAAAACAATTTACTATAGAAAATAATGCAATGTTTTGCAGTACAAACTTCTCAACTGGTAACTAAGGTAATTTCTAGTTATAATGAAGTAGTATCAACTTTTTTTTACATTCTACCCATAGGCAGTGCTGCCTTAGAAAACGTATTGGTTAAGACATAATGTCTTCCTATACCAAAATACAGAGACCTATGGTCTCAAAGTCATTGACTATTTCATCACAGTAATTCCATATGGATAAAATATTTATTACCTCTGTATCAGAGAAAAATTATGAATGCTGATACTTAACAGAGCTCATGCTATGAAAGACTGATAGGAACCCAGCTATACGCCAACTTCTCTTCCTCTAAATGCTGAGTGACATCATTCAAAAAATGAAAAATCTAAAAATCATACTAATTCTTCTTCTTACCTGTACCATAAATGAAGATTGCAGAAACTATTAAATAGTTCCATTGTTATCACTGAGTAAGAAAATTTTCCAGTTGAGACTAATCTGAACAGCAAACATCTCAACAGCCTCTATACCTGGATCACTGACAGTTTGCACAGGACTGATTAAGAAAATATTTGAAAAGGAAATAACATACCATTGGGTTTCCATGGTCTAGGCCCTATGGACCTACACTTTTGACCTGGCATGCACATTCCTTTGCAACAGCGATAATGAAATGCTCTTACTTCCCTCCCCACTTCTCTTGTCTCTAGGCACCTTGAGGTACATAGCTCTTAATTAGGAAGGAATTAAAGCCTCCTGGAAGGCAAGGGAATGGCATAGGTGACTCTCAGGATTGTTTCAGCAGGTGCTCTCGGGCCTATAATAACCTTGGCAGCCTTTTCCAGTTTACCCTTATAACGCTGAGGATTGGAAACACAAGTTCTTGTTTAAAGGAGGATATCGCAAAGTAAGAGATATTCCTCAAGTACAGAGAAGTGTAACCCCTCCAAACTGAGATCTTGAACTGAAAATAAATGGTGAGAGGGCATACAGGGCACATAGTAAATTTCTAGTTTTCAAAGCACTGACAGTAAGAACAAAGAAGTACCTTACCAAGCTATCACATAATTAATTCTCCAGTATGCAGTTCCATTCTTCAAATATAGTGAAATCCACCCATGCAACATGTCATCACAACGCTTATAAACCATGTAAAATATGGCACGAATAAGAGGTAAGTGATACATAAGTCTTACACTTGCTCAGTGATGTGTCACTACCTCCAGGGAAGTGGAGCTTCATCCAATGTTGCTCCCATCACACATATGATAAAATATTCTTACATATAAAGACGGTGTGTCAGTAAGAACAAGTTTCAGAAACCGTGTTAGTGGTTTTTCACGGCAGGCAGTTGTCCAGAGTGCCACAACCTTCCTGAAGAAGTGTCTTGAAAAAGACTTTGGTGGCACAGGGACATCTGTGCTCACGCCGAGTCATTTCAGCTCTTTTGTGATCTGGGTGACACAGAAGAGAGATGGGGTCTTTGTGTGGGGTTTCAAGGAGAGCCTTATTGAGCTTCTTCCTCAAAGGGATCGAGGCACAAAGAGCCACTGAGGCAGGGAAAGCAGGGGTTTATATAGGGATCTCATGGGGCGGGGCAGAACACCAGGGCCAACGGGATGAGGATAGGGGTGGAGCAAGGGGGAAGGGCCAATGGGATACATTGAATCTGCATGTCACAGCAAGGCATGCCTGGAGAAGTCTTTTTCCTCACCCTAACAAGGTGATTATTGCCGGAGGGATTTTCCCTCCAGGGGAGTGTTATGAATTTTTTTCCCTGTTGGCCCTGGAGGCCCACTGGCCTCCACAGTCGTTCCTGGAACAAAGGAAAATAGTTTCTACTTTGAGTACCTGTGGTTAATTGTAAAGAGAAAAAAAATCTGTGCAGACAAAAGTACCAAAAATATCTGCTAATTCATAAAGTACTTTCATTAAGCAAACAAGGAGCAGGAGTGAATAGCTCTTTTCTCTGCAGATTCTGACTATCAAAATTGCTTTTCTGTCTGTAATTTCACTAATCTCTTGTTCTAGAGCATGGCAAAATCTCTGCAGCAATACAGAAGCAGGCAATAAAAGGAGCATCTCGTCTGCCAATTAAGGAATCTCAAAGACTTATCGTTAATATTTAGCCTGGTTATTACACTATCAGGAATCAGAAGACTGCTTTCTTGGTAAAATCAGACCTGCCAATTGAAAGAGTAAGAAATTCTGAGCAGCTGTGAGTTATTTGGCCTGACAAGCCTATCCAAAAGGATATGTGACTCCATGGCCCATTTTTTCCACTCTAATCACATAGAAATTACTTAAACAAATGCTTTGATGACATAAATTGTCAAATGTTGTTTAAATTCTCTACGTCAAACCGTCTAGCCAGTTCCTTTTCCACCAAATTATCCATCTATGAAATATGTATCTCTTCATTTTAGAGAGAAGGACATTGCAAGGGACCATGTCAAAGGCCTTAAGTAAGTCCTAAGAGATGCTATCCATAGCTCTTCTCTTGTCCACTGTCGTAGTCACTCCATCATCAAAGGACACTAGTCTGGTCAGGCAGTACGTGCCCTTGGTGAAGCATCTTTTATGAAGTTACTACAGGATGCACACAAGTAACATATAATGGAAACCCATAATATGTGCATGGCATATGGTGCCAATCAGAAATATCAAATGACCAATGCATGATTTTGAGTGTGTTTAAAGATGTAGCTACAATGCTTGTGAAAGGCTTTACTCTCTACCAAAACTTAAAACCTAGTTATGATTCTATTTTCAAAATACCTTTTAGAGGTTTATTCATGTGCATAAAATTTATTCCTGAAAGCTTGACGAACTTTAAGAACTGGATTTTAAAACATGCAGAGATAAAATAAAAAATGTTTTATATGGACATTAATTTTATACGAGGATGCCATTCAGCTTAAAAAAAAGCAAAGCTTTCCTTCATTCTATTCAACAAAGCCGAACTCTTCATGGTTTGTTTTTATAGATCCTTTCTCATATGCTATGATAATTAACATAGTTGCTCAAGACCACAAAATCTTTACTGAACCAGGTATTATTCTTTTCCTTCAGGAAGATTTAAAATCATCTGCCAGTCCCTACAGTTGAATGGCTGTTTACTACCCTTTCCTAAGCAAGAATGGAGGAAAGTACAAAGTAAGAAATGATTAAACAAAAATCAGTGGCTACATGACCTGATTAATGAGCACAGAACCAAACCTTTTATTTAAGAAAACTATGAACCCAAATGCTGGACAGGAGGTAAAAATGCCAAAAGCCTCACAGAGAACAAGCTTAAAAGGTCAAATCACAGTCCTAGATTCCACCTTGTTTCTTTCCCTCAAACACTCATAGAAGCTGAAGCCTTGAAGCAAAAGTAAAATTTACTGGCTAAGGATATTCTCCTATGTAATTTTCAAACAAGGCAATGCAAAATTAATAAACATGTACACATATTTTATCACAAAATTTCAGTCAATATCTAACCATACTTTTCCTTTTGAATCACGACTGGAAGAAGATTGACGCTAACACTTGTAAGTTGAAAGCTGAATTTATTTCTAAATACATGTTCACTCTCTACTGAAAGTAACCAATGAAAAAAGAAAATGCAATGTCCAGATCCACATTAACATCTATTATTATTCAATTATTCTCCTTAAGCAAGAACTCAAACTAACTATTTTTCTGCTCCCTTTTAAAATTGATTTTCATAAATACTAAAGGACAAAAAAAGTTTTCATAGACTTAGTTAATGGCCATCAGATCAGATAAAATCATGACAGGATACCACATGTCCTCCTTGTCCAAATGCAGCTGTAAATTTGATGTACCACTCTTGAAGCTGAAGTATTTGTTGCCTGTATCTTTCTTCACAAATTGTTTAGATTCACTTTTGTGAGTACATTTTCCAAGCACTAGGTAGTAATAATTGTAATCTTGTCCAATTTGTCTTCATATGAGGCAATGCAAATAGCATGATCCATTCTTACTTCGGAACAAGATATTGATGAGTTTATAGAAAGGAACCTCCCTTTTCCAATAACATAATGAAGGGCTGCAAAAAGCTGTGGAAACTTCCAGCAGATTTCAGGGGGAAAAAAATGCACTGAAAACTAAGAAGTAGGTCTTGCCCATTCCCTAGAGAAACCAGCACACCAAGTTTCAGTTTAAGGACAAGAAAGAAAGAGGGCAAAAAAACCCCAATGTATTTTTAGAGTTATTGTTTTTGCAGCCTGAACAACTTAGTGTCTTCAAATGTTTTATGAATCTTGATTCAGGAGGAGAGAAATTCCAAAAATTTATATTTCTGCTCATAAAAAAAAACCAAACTAGACCAAACCAAACCAAAACCAAACAACCAAAAAAACCTCCAAAACACAAAACCAAAACTAAACCAAAACAACCAGAAACAAACAAACAAACAGACCCCCAACAAACCAACCCAGACTTATTCCTATTGGACTTTTTCCTATTTCTATTGAAAGAATACCAACTAAAATAAGGATTGTATTTTGGAATACATTTTCTAGAAACCAGTGACACAATGTTTTTTCCTAAATAGTTAGTTAGCTCTCACTACATTATCATAAACAACTGTGCAACATGTAAGAATATGCTATTCAACCACATGGTTTATTAAAAACGGAAAACTCTGCACTAACTTCACTCATAGGAAAGGTTTGTTCCAGAACTTTACTGAGTTAGTGAGTACTACTGAGGCTGAGCACACTTCTATGAAGTCAAAAACAACTTAGGTTTTCACTTCTTCAGTTTCCAAAAAGACCTGAGCTCTGAAAAAGCTGCCCTCTTTAAATCAAAAACCACTAGGATGACATGCAGCAGAAAAAGACATTCCTAAAGTTTTCTTCTCTGTATTTTGACAACCCAGACCAATAGCAAAGTTTCCATTCACTTCAGATGATACTCAGAGTTGCAGTTAATACAGGCTGACTAGTGACAAGAGCAAAGCTTGCAAATCCCAATATGAAGGAGATGCTTCCTTGGGATCTTCAGGTGGTGTATTAGGCTAGAAAGTGAGATTCCCAGAAACTATTCTAGACTTTCAGAATAAATTACATTCACACCAGCAGAATTCTGAATTATTCAATGGTCACAAGCATATGTCAACATACTATTCTGATTCAAATTTCTGAATAGAACTAGAATGTGCTGTCATTCACCATTAGTTTCACTAACAAATTCATGGCCTAGAGGCCATGAACTTATAGAGATTAATACAGTATGTCAGTGAAGATTTATAGTAACTCCTATAAAGTTTAAGCCAGTGTATTATTAGCAAAATCTCTGTAGGAATTGCTTGTGAAAAATTCAAAATACATATAAGTACTCTTCCTAGGATAAAAACCCCTGCATATGGCTAAGCCATAAAAAAATACTCAAACATCCCAAATCTAAATGCAGTCATGGCCACATACATCTGAGACACAGTAACTTATAATACAAAAGTGGAAAACAAATTTATTTTCTTTTGTAATTTCCTCTTTTTAAATGCTGATTATTTCACCACATAATTGCTTTCAGCACCAAGCCTCAGCATCATGGTTTAGTTGAAAAGATTGTGTTAGGTTATAGGTTAGACTTGAAGATTTGAAAGGTCTTTTCCAACCGAGTTAATTCTGTGATTCTGTAAAGCTCTCTCAGCATGTTTATTGCTTTTAAAATCATGTTGCGATGTTTGAGAGAACCTCAACTTTTTGAGGGAGATATATTTTTGTCCATATGAATGAAAACTAAATGTTATCCACCAAACTAAATGGTTGTGGGTGGCCAGGATAAATCTTCTGTGCTCTCTGAATTGGCATGTAGCTCTTAACAGTCTTTGATCTCTTTGTCCATATTTTTCCTTATTAGCTCAGCATGTCAAGGTAGGCAGACAACACTACTCAATCACTGTCAATCACTGCAGCTCTATCTCTCTGAACCAAAACAGTATTCTACCAAGTATTTCAAAGGTCTTGGATTGGCACTGCAACTCAAAAAAACACAAGCTAAGAATTATGCTCAGTCTAAAGGAGATTAGTTTTAAAAATGCCTTATAGGAAGATAGGGATTTCTATTAGGACTATTCATATAGTAAAATGGTCACCGCTCTGAGACTCCTTAGTTTCTGAATGCCACTTGCACAAGGGTCAAGATCCCATCTCTCATGGATTTATACTAAGCTTCAGTGGTGTTCAAAAACCTTACTCCCTTTTACTTATCTAGGAATGATCTAGGGGAATCATGCAGTGTAGGTTTATGAATCTCAAACTACTGTAGAAAAACTGCCACAAGCTCATACATACTTGATACATGTCACAAAGTTTTTTCAAAACAGAAGGATTGCTTGCAAAATAAATTTACTAATGTTCCCATTTAAATTAATGTTCCCATTTTGATTAATTTTTCAAACCAGGTATGAGCTGACATAGACTATGACTACATAGATTATGACTACAAACAGGCTGAAAACCACCATTTTAAGGTGTAAGGTGCCTGTGTTCCCTTCAGCGTGTAATCTGCAAAACCTGAGGCTTTTACAATTTCACTCTTAATTTGTTAAGAGTAGGTGATAAAAATGGAAGTGTCAATGTGTCAGCATGGCAACCAGATAAGTATTAGAAAAGATGAGAAGAATCTCACTGAAAAAGAAGGAGTAGGGAAATAGGAAAAGTTGAAAAGATAAAGTAGAATCAAGACTGTCATAAAGGTAGTCCAGCCCATTTGGTTTGCTTGCCAATTTTTTGAATTTAGTTTTTAGGGGCAATAAAAGTAATCCATCCACAAGCACCAAAGAAGCTAGTAAGTAAATGGCCAATAAAGAATATATGTAAATATAGAAACAAGTGCAGTGAAGCTCTAAGGAGAATATTTAGGTATATTTCAATAAAGCTCAAATTAGTTAACAGATGCAAAGGCTGAAAGAAAATTGCTTGTGGTATTTAATCACATTTAGAAAGCTTTTTATACTTTCTGCTTGGTGACAAGCTCATCAAAGTGCCTTAAAAGTACTTACACTGTCAAGTTCCACTACCATTATTGGATTTTTTTCTGACAGTTGAACATTTTTCCTGGTTTTCTAAACTTTAATGTAGTCACTTTATTAGGTATTTTATCAGTATTTTTATATAGCTAAATGTCTTGGTTTGAAAAGACAGGTATCCGCTAAGGAAGGCAGGAGTCTTCTTTGAAATGGAAAATGTAAACCCTTTCTCTCTCAATTATTATAATTTTTAAAATTAAGAGGCTTTCGGGTAAAGATATGGGAATAGGAATNAACTAGTCCTTTAAACTAGTCCTTTTCCCTTTCTAGAGGTCATGCTTTCATTTTGCTATGCCAAACAAACCATAGTTCATTTTATTTTTGCTCACAACAGGATGCATATTGACTCTTGTCTGCATCCTTTTTCCTAAACACTGTATTAGAAACACCTCTATGGTAAAAGAATAAAAGCATGCCAGCATGGAATCCTGGGATCTTATCATCCCTTTTCTTGGAAACATATCTTTTCCTAACTCTTGACTTGTACTTTTTCTGTTGTCAACTGTTACACTTAATTCCCCTAATTTTTTGTCATTTGCAACTAAACAGTTGTCAGTTAATAATGAATTTTCTTATTAGCACTCCCTAAGGATTGGACTAAGCAGCTGTACTATTAAATTTCATCTCATACCTTGCAGAATATTTCACAAAATGACCCAGTTTTTCATCTCTCTGTTTGATAATGCTGAACAACCTTGTTTTATCAGCAGGCCGCACTATCTCTCTTCTGCTGAAGACCTTAATGAAAATATTAAATTATATTGGTCCAAAGACTCATATCTGAAATTCTGTAATTTTCTTCCAAACGGATAATTTTCTTTTCAGAGCAGGCCAATGCAATTCTCTCTTCAACTACTTCAAAGACTTCGCAAAATATATTTTCAAATAACTGTTTCAAATTATTTTCTGATGTGTTATCTTTGCTTAATCCATAAAGTGTGGGTTGTGTTTTTTTTAAATTCTACTTCTTACAATGAAACTTTATTATACAGGTAGTGAAGGAACATGGGACACTTTTTTTCATTATTCAAGGGAAAAGATTAGATAACCTGGTTTGAAAATATTCATTTGAGTTTCACTTTCATGCTAGTGGAAGCAGTTTTCATATTCTAGCTTTTCCTCCACCACTGTTTAGTTTAGCTCCAGCTATAAGTTCTATTACCCTAGATCAAAATTGAAAACCCAGTTTAAGGTCTCTATCTAGAGTTCTCCAAATCTCTAGTTTCACAGGATGCTATCTTTGTTTCTTCACCTTATTTTTTTTAATTGGTGAAGTTGAAGAACATTGAGGGGTTTGGGTCACTTGTTTTACAGAGTTAGACCAAATTTTCAGCAATTCTTGCTCTTAATTCTTCCATGTATCTAAGACTTAAAAATTAAGTCCAGAAAACTGAGAAAATATTTTTGTATTTCTGAGGTCTTTGGCTAGTCCCTGGCTTTCTCCTTTGTTTATTACACAGGTTCTAGCTATTTTGTATATTTGATCTAATTACTTTCCAATGTGTTTAACTTCATTCATTTGATTATATGAAGTTCACCTCTAATGTGTGAGTTATTGTTATTTTGCAGCTGACATACTTATCTCCATTTTCTCTTTATTTACAATGAAGCAGTCTTTAATGACTCATTATTTATCAAAGTTAAATCTGAAGCTATCAACATCTGCTGTATTTTATGTGAATCTGGAGAAATAGCTATCCCATCTGCAGATGTACCTGGCAGTACACTTATTTTCTGATCTTCATAAGATAAATTCCATTCTGATGTCATTCCAATAAACTCCCAGCTATCAAACCCACACAACTAATAGCAGATTGACAGAAGTTTGATCAACATCCAAGCCTGGCACAATCCAAACATTTTTTTAATGAATCTTACCATACACTTCTTGAAGTCATTTTCACAGGAAAACCTTTTCGTACTATTCTATCTATTGTATGTTTGAAATCTGTTGCATATAAACAGTATACCTCTGCCTTCAGTTGGAAAGCTCTGGCCTTTCCAAGACTACTATTCTACCATGAATTTCTGCTATTTCTGTTATGATCAGACTCAAAAGATTACATACAACCCTTTCATTAACTCCAACAGCCATCTACTGCAGTCAGTAAGTCTTTGTATTTCATCTCCATCTTCAGATGTGCCTTCACCTCTGTTAAAATCTATATTTTAGGCACCTTCCCTTCCCTTTGAAAAGCTACAAATTCTGATCTGCAATAACAGTAAATGACAGTGAAGAAAGAGTTGCCAAACCACCTCATTCACACTGTTATAATCAGCTATGTAATAGTTGGCTTTCACTATGTATTTGCTTTTGCAAGTTATTAAACATTGTAATTGCTTGTAAATAATTATTATAAATTGTAAATGGTTTTAGATATAGTGCAAATTTGTAATTGCTTTTGCAGAGGGTGTAACTAGAATTAGGCATAAAGTAAGGCTACCACAAGATAAAAGCAGACTTGCAAAAGATGTATCACAAGATATGATTGTTTTGGCAAAGTGCTGTCTGAGGTTATACACTTTGCAAGAGCAGTCATTTCGTAAGGTATGGCTGGTCTTGTGAAGTGTGTAACCAAGATGGCACAAAGAACAAAGCACAAAGACAAAGAACAAAGTACCGTAAAAGGAAAATATCAAGTCTGAAGTGGCATCAGAAGACCACCCTAGACTGCTTCCCTGATGGACCCTCATGTGGACTTATGTAATGCTGTGGCAACCTGAGGCAGAGTTGTGGTTAACAGGCTCCGAAAATGCGTCAAGACATTTGAGGAAGTAATGCAATTGTAATAGTATAAAGGATTACTTGCTGAAGAATTGGGTGTGCCTCTGGCTGCTGCCATGCACCCAGCGCTACTAGTTTTGCTTCATTGATCTGTCCCTTATTATCCCTTATTAAACTCTTAAAATTTTAGAGGAGTGGGTTTCATTTCTCACAACACTTACCCTTCCACAAAAGCTCCATTTCTTTTTCATTAATTCCTAGCTTCCTGATTTTGTGCTTACTTCAGCTCATGATCTCCAGAATTATATTCCACTTCCCCGCAAATCTATTTTACCTAACAGCTGCTTCAGAAAACAAACATTTTCTCACAAGAGTTATAAGGTTCAGAATATTTTGGAAAAAGCACAGATGCAAAATACCAATTTCATTGTCTGACACAGAATTAGAAAAATCTCCTTAGAAACAAGTGGTTTTCTCCTGGGCAGGAGGAAGAAATAGTGCACAACACACCATTAGGAGACAGTAGCTTTAATAAAATACTCACGGAGAGTGCATGTAAAGCCATGGTGTTTATGACTTCCATAAGCAGCAAATTGAGATATGTATTTTTGTGCTGCAAAGAATGTGCAGCATGGTGAGTGGAATGTGCTTCCCCAGAGAATGAGTGGGAGTTTACCAGGATTGTAGAGAATCTGCAGAATCCAGATGCAGAGCGGAAAATGTTGAGGTAGCAAGGACAGCAATTCACTGGGTGGGGAAGGCTGGAAGCCTGGTCCTGTTTCACCTCCACAACTTCAACTTTAGCATAACCATAGTTTCCTGGTCAAGAGTGAGGAATGCCAGGATCAGCTGAGTCTGAATTTAATGTCTGCAGGAAAGAGTAAGGTCATGGGAATGCTGTAGGAAATTCACTCCTGCAGGTGCCAGAAACACTATTCTGATTCCCATCTGAAATCTCAGGAGACCTTTCACTCGCTTGTCTTCCCCAGCAGGCCTATGGATCACAGCAAATTGTTGTGAGAAGCATGTACTGCTACCTTTTAGGGGAATTTGGACAGGCTATAGAAACAAACTGATCTGAATGTCATCCCACACACTAGAGAAGTGCTCTAACCACTGCAGGTATTCTGTGGTTTGGGTTTTTTTATCTTCTTTTTCTTCACAGAAAAACTGTATATAGATCCCTCCTCCAAATGACAGTGCAAGACTAATGGTCTTAATTTAAAAAAACAGTTTAATCTGATTTCTGAATGTTCTTTCTTGCTCACCACTTCAGTGATTTGGAAGTCAGTAAATATATATCAGGTCTTAACACTCTAGGAATGCTACCCTATGACCAGTCAAATGGTGCAACTACTATTTTGGAGACTCAAGCCTTCATAAAAATTTTAGCTCCACATCATACTAGGTAACCTTGAGATCAACAACAACAGTCTAAGAGCCATGATTGTATTTGTTAAGGGGTAGTAACAAAAGAAGAATTATACATATTACTCTTCCATTAAAAAATAAACAAAAAATATAGTATCATAGTTGCTGCAGTTTCAGTGTGTCAGGTTTCTTTTGCTACCTCAAAAAACAAGTTACTGAATATATTTTGTTAGGGAGAAAAGAATTTTGAATCTAGATTTGTGATGCCTGCTTCAAGGGGGAAAACTCCCCAATGTATCTCCGTTTTTCATCAGACAAGACACTCACAATAGAGGCTGGAAAACATACATTTTAAATAACTATTATAAAGATGTTGCAGTCATCATATACTTCAATTTTCTTCCCACTCTATTACAGGACATAATTGCACATATGTACATTTGTGATCGAAATGCCACATGGAAACACCTGCTATTTGATTATCTTTCATATTGCTGCATATGACATTTGAAATACTGCATTTTGTCTGAACATTTTAAAATAAGGAAACAAATACTTAACAGCATCCAATCTCAACAGCTGGCTCTTACACTTGGTTTATCACTGAAGTGAGGTTTTCAGTTCCAGTTTCACATTGTCCAAACTAGTAAGTAGCATCATCAGTGTGTTACTTCCTACTACTGGGCTTGGTAGTGATCCATGTAGGTAAGAATACATACTTTAACTGAAGGAATATAGGTAAGAATATATATTTTAACTGAAGGAAGTTACCTTTGTTTAGCTCTTATTTACAAAACCGAAACACACAAAAAGTTTTGTTCATTAAACATATTGACAGAGTTGTCAGTAATATTTGAAGTGATGAGATAAACTTCGACCTTGAGAGCATAAAATATTAATCCTCCTGGTTTTAAAGCAAAGAACAAAAATATAAGTAGATTTTGTAGGTCAACCACACAACTAGTATTGACAAATCTGCTGTTTTCCTTTAATCTGACCTTGTACTGAGCTTGCTGAAAATTTTGTGTTAGATAGATCATGTATTTAGTCTATCAGAAGTCAGCAAACAATTTAAACGTAGTGGTAAAACCCTCCAGACCCTGAACCCACCATTCATCAAATGGTGGAAGCCTGTTCCCGTCTCACAACAATAGAACATATAGTAGCCATAGCAGTGCAGACCACCCTACCAGACATTTTCAATCAGGCCAAATTGAGCCATCAGTTCTTCCACCAAAATGTGTAAGCCCTTGTCTGGATGTTTAAAATCACAAGGGAACAGGAAGAGCAATCATGGGCTCCTGCCATGTGAAAAACACCATTCACTT
>VWZV01017490.1:2976-111532 GCA_013397155.1 Irena cyanogastra
TGGACCTCAAAGACTTCCCTGGCACCACTGGAAAAACAGAAGGGCTGTGCTGGGTGAGGTCAAGGTCAGGCTATCCCAATATCCTTTATTTAACCATGAGAAACATGTTTCTGGGGAAACATAAAAATGAACCAAACCTATATGACGCTTTTTTCTGCTACTCTTTGAATTCTAACTACTTTGGGGTCAGATATTTTGTGAATTGTTTGTTTCTTCTGCACATCTCAAGATCCTGCAGGATTCAAGTACCTTTTCTTATCTCTACTTGAACTTTTACTGATCTGCTATGAAGGTAAAAGATCCCCACTCTTCTTGTTTTTCTTAGAACCTGTTTCCTACTGGCTTTGTCTGACAGTTTTTCAGTAGAAGATGCAACAACCAAGTGGGATTATTTTTCTCTAGTTTTGCAGTTATTAGTTAAATAACAAGAAACAGAAGGAATTCTTTGTGATACAGGTAGATAATAAAAAAACACAAATAAACAGTGGAATATTGTGAGAAAGAGATCTAATTGTCTCCAAATAATGTACTTAATCTCTCGTAGATGGCCTTGAACAACTCGTATTTTTGAAGAGGAATACAGCTGCTTCACACATTGTGGAAGAATGTGGTTACACTGTGGTAAACATCTGTGAAGAATATTTCAAATGGTTCCAATCAGTAACAAAATTATGATGAGCCCTCACATGAACCTCATGCCAGCCTCAATACTGAGTGTTTTCAGTTAGAAAAGTGAAAGAAAAAGAAGGGGGATTTAATCACATCCCCTCTTATTTCTCAGTCTGGAATTTTTGTCTTATTGTTGCATGAGCCTGTCAACAGCTTCTGTCAATTAAAATAGTCCTTTGNGATAATAAACTGTCTTATCTATTTTGGAGAATAGCAATATCTTGTATTCATATTTTTTTAAAATAATGTAATTATTATTTTAATCAGTAATTTAAAAAAGTTTGTATCTGTGAATATGCAAATAGTACAATAAACCCTCAGTAGAAATTTGAATGAAAAATATAGCTCTCAAATTATGTTATGAAACAATACCTGCCCATTGCTATTTGAATAGCAGATCACAATGTGGATAAATAAAAGAAAAACAGTTCATTAAATGCATTTTTTGAGAATTGATGTGTTTGACTAATCCTTTGTCATATTACACATTGTTCAAAAGTTTCTCTCTTCAAGAAATAATGGTGTATAATTTTGGTGTTATTTGAGGAGGAAGGAGTGACTCTTCCTAAAAACTGAGCAGGATGATCCCTTGATCTCTAGTTACCTCCTCATTTTCATCTTGCATTGCCAGCAAAATGCCAGCTGCAAAACCTATTTTGCATCTAGTTGTGATTTCAGAATTAAATGCAATGCAATTAGTTCCTTTTATATGTTTGGTAATCTTGTTAAGATAACTCATTAGGTGTCTTGGCAATTGGAAATTACTAGGTTTCAGAACATGTGCATTTCCCTAGTGAATACCAATTATTTCTAAATGAGGCAATTGTTCTTTAAAGGAAAGGGAGAAGCAAGTCCCAAAAAGTTTTCTGAGCTTATATATTGCTTTGACTTTTAAAAAACTTAATCTAGATTTTAGCGCTTTCGCCATAAAATTTTGGGTATGTATAAATACTGTAATCCTATTTTCCTAATTTTTTAATCTAATCATGACAAAATGTGGAAAACAAGGTATAAATTGTTCATGTGAAACATATTTTTATAATTGAAACATGCAATAACTGATTAAGACAAATTATGTAGGTAACATTTTTAAAATCCTACGAAACAGGAATATACTATTATATTCATTAATTAATAATTTAGATAATTGCAGGAAAAGGCTGTAATGCTAACCAGTTCATAGGAAGTAGCTACAGTTGCAAAAAAATTAGACTACATAATATTTTAACATTCAACTTACTAAAGTTACTACATTTCAGGGCTAATAGAAAACCGACAAAATGTACCAAAAAACCACATGAAGCTGTAATTTTTGGATTTTAAAATATTTTATTTTGCTATTTTTAAGCATCCCTTCGTGAAATAATGAATCAAAATGGGAAGAAGGACAGTGGTCAAGGAGCAAGGCAGTTCTCAGGAATATAAACTTAAGCCACACCAAACCATATATCAATGTTCCTTTCAAAAGAAAATATTGCTGATTCCATAAAGGCTGTGTCCTGAATAATAAGGGAACTCAATCTGAAAGCCATCATTACAAAAAATAGAAAGATATTTTAAGAATATTACTTCTAGAAATGCAAAAATACATTTGTGGATACCTTTGTGAACCATGACCAATAATCTTTCAAAATTACCAAAATTTAAGACCAAGGAAAAAATTTCAGTCTCTCAGTTGAATTCATTATGGCTAAAGCAGCGCTGTTCTTGCTTTGGTGACCAAAGTAAGGAGTCTAATGCTTTTTTGCTGTTGCAGAACAGGAAGTAGTAGTCACAAAACATTTTAAGATCAAAAGTAATCAGAAATTATGCATAAGCACACACTACTGAGAACACCACAGTGCATCTGTGACATCTAGTACAAACTTACATAGCAAAAATTATACATGTGAGCTCTGTTCTTCCTTTCTTCCCTTCTGCTACATAACCTTCATTCTATTTTCCTTTCACAGAGCTTTTGAGAATCACTACCATTCTGTAACCATTGCAAGGCCATTTTCACAAACATCTGTAAAAAAAACAAAACCTTGGAATTTGGAGAATATGTGAACTCCTAAGAAAAAAGCTTTAGGAGTCAAAAACTAGAATTTGGAAGTTACTTGGAGTTTATGTTAGACATAAATTGCAGAGTCTTAATCCTTTATCAAAGGTTATACTGCCATTTTCAAACCAGGATGGATTTTTATATTTAAGCAAATACAACAGCAAAGACATTTTTTATTTGCTTATAAAGGAAGTTTGGTCATGTTATGGTACTTCCCATAAATGCTTAAATGAAAAACCATACGTTCATCTGGCTAGGCACTATTATCCCAGTGTCATGCAGCTTCACAACTTTAAATAAACGTTGACATGAGGTATGTGTCAGCAAATCTCAGTAGATCACTGGTGTCTCATAGATGTATGACATAAATGATTTAATGTGGCTTCAAAGCCTACATTGTTTTGATTTTTTTCAAATTTCTTTCTTCCATAAAGGCTTTTTTTGTTGTTCATTAAATGGTGCTAACCTCTATTACTGCAGTTTAGCTGGTGAAATACAGTGGCTACAGTGCATTGCTCTAAAACAAAACTAATGGTATCCATTCTTATGTGGGTGGCAAAACACTTTAATCGATAAAAATAGCAACGTAATAGAAAATGTTTCACAAAATATATGCTATTGAAGATTATGTTTTTGAATAAAAATGGTCTAAATTAAAAGAAAATCAGTGGAGCTTTAAAATCATTATGAATGGAATAAAGAGATACCATTAGGGACAGGATTTTACTTTACTTTCAAAGGTCCAGAAAAAAAAAAAAGGCTTGAATAGTTTTGAACAAAGTGAAACCTTTCTATTCATTGATGAACTGGTGAAATTTTGCTTGGTCTCAAGCTGCATAGATCAGTAGGATACACAGCCTATGCCCGCTGTGTTTGAAGACAGTTCTCTGTGTGCCAAAACATGTGTCCCACACACTTGATCATTTGAAAATAGCAAAGTAAAAGAAAAGGAGGAAGAAGATGGATGAACCTCTCACAGATCTGCTCCAGAAAGAACCACTCCTTTGTGGTACAGATATATCCAAAAATTTAGTGAGTGTGGGGCAGCGGTGTCAAGTTCTGGCTGTGCTGCTGAAGGTACAAATTAATTTATGGCCTATCACTTTCTGTTGTCTGCTGTACTAACTGCTTTTATTCTCAAGTGTTCTCGCTTCTGCCAGAACCAGATTTACAATAATATAAACTTAACACACACCTCCCAATAAGGCGCTCATAAAGCCTTTAATTAAGTCAGTCCTACTCTGCCACTTCCACTAGTCTACAACTTATTGTTTCAATATAATAAGCTTTGTTTTTTGACTACTCTTTTTTGCAGCCATGTGTAATGATGTCAAAAAAATTATCATTAATGTGTTTTATCTCTCTCTAGTGTCTTTTGTGAGGCTGGATCTGAGAAAAACCTTGAAACATTCTGTGCCAATCGAGTTGCCCTGAATGCCTCATGCACCACCAACTGGTTAAATCAGCTCATGATGCTACTGGACTTAAATATAACAGATGAGAAAATCAGTCATAAGTCTTAAAATTTACTGATAATTTTGCAAAAATGGCATAAGGTGTGTTTTATGCAACTTTATCCACTATGCCTCACTGACCTTTAATATGAAGTGACTTTTTTAACCCAGGCAGAAGTTGTGTGCTCTACCAGCAGTGGAATAATCCACTCAGTGTAGAATCAGACTAAATTAAATGACTAAGAAGCTATAAACTTTGTTCAGTCTAACTGTACTTTAAATGGATTGTCTAAAATTTGTATCTGTACCTGGGAATATACATTCCTGTTATTAAATGTGCTTAGTAAGCTGAGCAATTTCTTTTATAATTAATAGGCATTTAGTGGCATTGATTTTTATAGCTTGTTTTTTTAACTCCTTATCAGTATTGAGCAGATGGGACATAACTATGAAAAATTATATTTTAAATGTGATTACTATACTTGAATTATACTTGAAAAATTTTGTTCAGTGAAGCATTTACAAATACAATTTTACTTCCAGATGGAGCCTCAAAGTTAAGGTATATTTCTGTTTAGCACAATGATATTTAAATAATGTCTCTAGCACATAAGAGAAAACAGAAAAACAAAAACTATGTAAAATAAAATATATAGCATTTTAGAAGAAGCTCTATTTAAGATGTCATTTTGCAATAAAATATTTGATTAAATCTCTATTTAGTATTGAACGAATCCTTTTCTAAAACCACCCTTAACAATATTGTATGAAGAATGACTTTTGATTGAAATTTTGAATTACAACACAGCAAAAGAGTTTGTCAATTGCAATTTGTATACTTAAAGCATAATCTTTTCATATTAAATGTCCTTCTGTACTCTTTGATATTTAGTCTGGGGAGGGGAGATTCAGATTTTCTGCATAACCTACTTTTGTGAATAAACCATGTATAAGTAGGAAGTGAATCAGTAAGAATTGGACCAGAGGTTATGGATGGAAACCTCTGGACAATAAACCAACACAGGAGATACCTGCACAAGTGGGATTGATGTGGTACATTGCAACCAACTTCCAGTCACTTGTCCTTTAGGAACCTATTCTGTTTATTCATAAATCTTCAGGGAAAATTATTCTTCACTGAAGAGGAAATCAAGCCCTTGAACACAAATGTAAATAGTAAAAAAAGATTACTGGGACACCTGTGATATGTTTTAGAGCACAAACCATCTGCTCCCCCATCTTAAATCTCAAATTCACCTACTACCTTGTTAAAATACAAGCTGGCTTGTATTCCCTAGAATTCCCTTCTCGTGGTTGCTGAAGCAAGTGTCTGTACACAGATTTAGTGTTCTTGCTTTTTGAGGGACAAGCACTGGCACATATTTAGTTTCTCTCTCCTTTAATCTCTTTTGCTGTTTCTTGAAATGTAAAGCTAAGCTCTAAAGGGCCCATTCATCATTGTCTCACAGTGCTGCAGCTGATCACACCTGTGTCTCACAGATATGAACTGTGACCAAATCAAAATAACACTGTTTCACACACTGCGTCCGTGTAAGTGGGCAAAAATGGGAAAGATGGATTTGCCTTAGTAAGATGACAATTTTATAGTAATACAGTAATGAAAAATAAAAGAAGGGATAAGAAAAACTGGAAAAAGAAATGAAAAGGAAAAGAAGGGAAATAAGAGAAAAGGGAAGAGGGAAAAAAGAGGTGAGAGGGAAGAGATGGGAGATGAGAGATGAGAGGGGGAAGTTCCGGGAAGGGAAGGGAAGGGAAGGGAAGGGAAGGGAAGGGAAGGGAAGGGAAGGGGAAAGGGGAACTTCTATCTGAGGTCATGTAACTATTCTCAGAAAATGAAATAATGATACAATGGCTTTGCCCCACCCTCCAAAAAAAAAAACCAGCTGGTAATGGGAATTATTGCAAAAGCTTGTTCTAGAGAGAGTGGCAATTTCTCAAGAAATCAAGAAGGAATTAAATCAAATGGAGGAGAGCAATGAATCTCAACAGTTTATTTAATTCTTCTTTTATAAAATAATTTCTATGCCTAATTTGTATTCATTTTCCTTATAGAGTATTGATAATAGCTAAGGTTTGATAAAAGATCCCAGAGGACTGTTATAAGCATATATTTATTTATATTTTTAAAACATTCATATTTATAAGCTAATAAACATATCTGAAACAAGCAGGTTATATAGACAGGCAGTTAAAGTTTTTCTTAGTACTGATGCGCTCATCTGTTTTTCTCTGTTCTCTTCTCCTTTGTGACTTTTAGACTTGTCTTTTCTCAAATTCTCTACCTCAAACCTATTCAGAGGCCCACAACAATATAGGGATTTGGTTTTTTGAGGGCAGAGTTTGGGTTTCCGTTGGGTGGTGTTTTGGTTTGTTTTTGGTTTGGTTTGGTTTGGGTTTTTTTTGCTTTCTAGTAGTTTCTCAGTGTTAAAGAGTCCAAACTGAAAGATCCATGTGGGAATGGAGAGTGACAAACCCTTACATGTGAATGCCTTTTCTGTCTTTCTGCATAAAAATGCTAGATTGATTTTAATGGGACTAAAGACAGGAATTGTTCTGAGCCCAGCAGAAAGCTGTCAGGCTGCAGCTGGGCACATACAGGCTTCTTTCTTTAGGCTTTCTGCTGTTTATACAGAGGGAAAAGATCTGACATCCTTTTCTGTGCTTTGCAGCATCATGATCACTCACTGAGTTACTTCTATGAATTACCCAGTAGACTACCAAGGACTGGTGATTAGTGACCATTTCCTCGTTCTTCCTTCAAGGAGGGAGTTCTGTGTCAACATTTCAGAGGGCTCAGCCAAAACAATAAATCATCTCTGTATTGCCTGACCCACCCATGTTGCTGTTGAGGAGGGGAAAAATGCTGTGTTATGCTGTTGGGCACTATATCTCAACAAAACCACAGTAAAAAAATATCTTCCAAAGGACTTCTGCTTTTATTGATGGGAAAACCTGTCTTCCAGAGCCCTCCCAAGATGTGTTTCTTCACCATAAACAAAGCCTCCAGTCTGCTCTACCAGTGCAGCTCTGCTTATTTTCAAAACACAGGTTTCACAGACACTGAAAGAGTTTCTGGTGCAGAGGAAAGGTAAGGAATCAGAGTCTGGATGCCATTTCACAGCAAAACCCCCATCTCCCTCGCTTCTTTGGAAAGCCCTTAGCACTGCCATGGTGTATGTATGAGGGGTTAAGATAGAGCTCAATTTTTATGTATAGAGCTATTCAGAACAGCAAAAGGAGAAGGTTGCTACACCATACCAGGTCTGTCTATTCTTGCAGAGAAAATGAAACACCAGAAAGGTTGTTTTAAAAGAAGGATGTGCAGTACAGCTGACTCTTTGCCACTGCTCAGCCAAGAAAATCCACTGTAAACGAGAGCAATAAAGACTCTCCTTTGGCAGCTTTTTAAACTGCTGCTGCTGCTGCTGAAATTCTGAAAAAAATGGAGATGAGAAGAAAAGTATCTGAGTTACCCAGGAATACCAAACATGAAAGCTATATTCATTTGTGATCTTTTAGACAGCAAAGCTATTTTTCTAGGGCTGGTAGAGATACTTAAGGGACTGTTTCTTTGCAACCTTTTGAAAATAAATTCGAAAGGTTTTATACATGCTGGTACTGTGTAATATGCTTGACTTCAAAAATAGTTGGACATAGGGTACTCTTCCATATCTTCAAAATAATTTAAGGAGTAAAAAGCAAGAAATAAACAGTGAGGTTTTATTTGGCCTTAAGAAACTGCTAAGGAGTTGAGAAGATTAACTGGCATGTCCTGACAAAGCTGATTGACTACAAGCAGCTTCTGCCTGCAGGTTCAGCAGCCTGGTGAGCCCCTATGCAAGTGATAAACTGGCATCAAGGGGATTTGTCCAGGTGCACTATAGGCAAATGGACTCTATACCTTGTTAATAATGTTCAGGTTAGCAGCTTATAAGTCACAGATCAATCAAAAGAACTTAGGTGCCTTGCAAAAGTTACATCCTAAGAGTAGCAAAAGCATTACAAAAGAAAATGTAGTGAAAAGTTGAAAGTCACACAACAAAGTCCAGCCACACATTCAGTGAGACACACACAGGGAAACAGCTTCTTATGGTTCAGCTGCTCGTGTTCTACCAACAGATGCTTATCTCTCCTTCTTTATGGTTTACTACACAGTGACTCAACTCAGAGCAGCATTTGACTCAAATTCTGGATGAAAGATTAGACTCTAACCCAACCAAATTTCCTTCTAAAGACACAGTTTACTGGTGCAATGTCTATAAAGAGGCTTGTCTGCCTTACGTTTTTCTAGTCCAATAGGAAAAATCATTTTTGCCAAGGGTTTAAACTTCCATGTTCCCCTTTGAGCCATTTAGCTCAATCATACCCTGTAATGCCATTTTTTTCTTTCTCTAGCCATTAAAAATTACAATAGCATTATTTCAAAATGATTTTTAAAACATTGTTTCAGCACTGTTACAGCAGCTCTCAGAGATGTCAATCCAATGGCTTATAATTTGGTTTACACACCAAACAGATAAATGGAAAACAGAAAAAAATTAAAAATCCAAATTATAACCTTTTTTTGAATGTTGATTTTAAATCAGTTCAAAAGCATTTGCAGTAGTCATAAACAAGGCATTAGTTAATGTGTAAGCTGTGCTAAAGCCCAAAGTAATATTTCATTTAGGCCTTAAGACACTACTCTGTCCTTTTATTCATTGTCTTCCTTAAAGTGTAATGACTTACTAAATGTCAGAGTAGACAGAATCAGGGAATATCTCAGACAGCAGCTTCTAAATCAACAACTAATTAGAAAATTTAGAATGCCTCTTATTTGCATGTGCAAATTTCAGCTACTGCAAACATACTGGGGCTGTTCCAAAATCCTTTAAGCAGCAGTTACTGTGGTTACGATCAATGGACAATTAATCTTCTATTATTGCTTTAATATTTAAATATGTAAAACCTTAATCTAAACACAGAGTAAAAATATTTAATAAAATATATTTTTTTAAAAATCTAAATATTTTAATGGTCTATGTCTTATAATATTGATGATGTTTTATAATCTCAAATTTTTGAGTTTGGAAATGGAAACAGGGTTACTACTTCTAGATGATGAAGCAAGATAATGAAATATTCTTTCCTCACTGAAGTTTCAGTATTCTTAGAGCATCCTTTGGGATTATTCTGCATTTTACATCATGTATTAGATTACAAACAAATTTACATAACATCACTGAAGTCAGTTAATGAAATTGCTCCTTTGTCAGTGGACCTATGGATAAAACAAGTCCCAGCTTGATCCATATCAAATGCAAATATAAAAAAGATATCTTGTGAAGAACTAGCCCAGATATCATTCATGGAGGGGAAAAAACTTCATACAGATTTCTTCTCTGTCTGCTGAGTCTCTCATCGCTTTTTTGACTTCCTTTATCTACCAAGAATATTTCTCTAAACTTGGTATGTATCTCCTCCTCCATGTGTTCAAGAACTTATCTCCACCCTTCCAATTCCCACTCATTCCCACACATTCAGCTTCCTGAGGCAAACATCCTTTGTTTCTACATCCATACTGCTCCAGCAACTCTTGCAAGAAGTCAAATTCTTTTCTTTGCTACTGCAGCCAGTGTAGAGAAAGCTTCATGTGGAATTTTGAGAAAATTAAAAAAAAAAGAAAAAGATAAATGTCTTAGAGAGGCTCCTCACTGAAAATAATTTTAAGAAAGAGTCTAATATTTTTACATTACGTGTTCTCTTGCAAAAATCCCAACATCTCCATTCCAAAGAATATTTCCCATTTAAAATCAACTTGCATTTAAACAAATCAAATCGTTCTTTTTCCAAAGAATCAAATTAAATTAAGTTCACTATTTGTCACTCCTGTCACCTTTGTTAATGGCAAATTTAGGAACAGCCAAGCTCCAAAGAACAATCTTTCTGGCTTGTAGCCTTTTTCTAGGTCACATATTGGCATGACCTATGTGTTAAACTTGTCAGTCACTACTCACAATCAGTCAATCAACTTCCCAACAGTTTCCCTCTGTTTTTCATCCTTTATAGCCAGCTCTACACCCCTTTTCACTAAACTATGTCCTTTTCTGGTGTATGCACAAAGCACACTGGTTTTGGCCCAGTACAGAAAAAAGAACTGAAGCCCTAGGCTGATTTCTTACAGAGTTTTAGAGTTTTCAAGTAGTTGTTTTTATAATATAAAAACGTTATATCTTTTCCATTTCATAGAGTACAAGAGTTTTGACTGAACATACATTTTGCATTCTGAACATTTGATACAATTTTAAAGATATTGTGATATACACAGGTTCTTTTATCATTGAAGTGCTAATTTAAGAAAAAAAGGGTAAATTTTCTTTCTAAAAACATAGCTATCATGCTAGAGGTATCATTTTTCTATTTAGCGGATACTAAAATTTTTCTATGGAACTGCTCTGTAGTATACCTGATGCTTTAACAAGGAACAATTTATGTATTTCAATGATAATAAATAAAGCAACATCACCTGGGTAATTTCTCCAGTTCCTAGTGGGGTCCCAAAGGGCTCCATTTTGGGCCAGGTTATCATCTTCAACGACTTCATAAGCAGCTCGGACACAGGACTTGAATGTTTAGTAAGTTTGCCAGTGATATTAAATTGGGAGGAGGTGTTGACTCTCTTGAGGGCAGGGAGGCCCTGCACGGAGATCATGACAAATTAGATGGCTGAGCAATCACCAACTCTATGAAGTTCAACACAGAAAGTCAGATTCTGCACCTGAGCTGAGGCAATTCTGGATGTACAGAGTTGGGAACAAGAAACCGAAGACCAGCCCCACAGAAATAGACCTGGGGGTCTGCTTGATTTCAGGTTGGACATGACTCAGCAGTGCCCTGGCAGCCAGGAGCACCCGTGTTCTGTGGGACATCAGGCACAGCATCACCAGCCAGGCAAGGGAGGGGATTGTCCTGCTCTGCTCTGCACTGGGATGACCTCACCTGGAATAATGTGTGCAGCTTTGGGTGCCACAATATAACATATAACACTGTTTGAAAATGTCCAGAGGAGAGCTACAAGGTCTAGAGAGGACCCCTTATGAGAAGCTGAGGTCACTTGGTCTGTTCAGCCTGGACAAGAGGAGACTGAGGGGAGATGTCACTGCAGTTACAACTTCCTCATGAGAGGAAGAGGAGGGGCAGGCAGTGATCTCTTCTCTGTGGTGACCAGTGAGGACCCAAGGCAATGGCCTGATGTTTTGTCAAGGGAGGTCTAGGTTGGATATTAAGAAAAGGTTTTTCACCTGAATAGTGACTGGGCACTGGAACAGGCATCCCCAGGGGAGGGGTTACCTCTTTTTGTTCCCCCAGAATATACAGTACTATACAGTATTGTGGCTATTTAGGTTGAAATCCTTTCAAATGAGAAAAAGAAGTGAATATAGATTCCTCACTTTGGGCTTTTTCTGATAAGAGAGGAGTATTATCACTACTAGTGTTTTATATATGCACCTTACCTTTGTTTTAGGACATCAAGTTCCCAAAAATGTTTTATTCCTGTGGCAAACTGATTACTTTTACATTTTTCTTTTAATTTTATTTTTAATTCAAGTAGTCCAAGTAACCTATTTTTATTTAAAATTGATCAAAACCTGTTCCATATTTTGAGTCATACTTTTCAACACAGACTCCTTAGTTACCTCAGAAAATTTGGACAACATCTGGCCCTACTTCTTATTAGTTTCGTTCATCCTCCAGCCCTGTTGTTTTTTATCCCTTGTTCTGCACCAGGTGTATCTTTAGTGCATGTATTTGGTTTTCCCTGACCGTAGTAACTATCTCTGTTCCCCACACTTGACTCCATCCTTGCTTTAATCATTGAACCTAACCATCCACAGCCTGGTCCTATTTCCTTTAGAGCTTTAGTTCCACCTCCAACAAAGTGAGAAAAGATTATTATCTCTGTCTGTTCTAAGGGAATGTGCACGGAGTTAGAATTTGGTCTGGATTCAGGTACCCATGAACTTTTACACTTTTAATAAGGGCTTACAACATTTTCATTTCACTTAATTCCTCATTCATTTTTCCTTTAGATTCTTACCCCAACTAATTACTATGATAATCAAATCATGAGAACAATAACACATCTTTCCACACTGTCCTTCAAATCCAGGGAACAGTTATAGGGATAATCCTTTTTGTGGTAAAATCTAATGAAATAGCTGCTGTTCACAGCGACACCAGTTTAGTCAAGTTTGGTCCGCTTAACTTCCAGCAAATTAGAAAAGCAAAGAAAACAAATTATCAAAATTATGATCCTAATATTTGTATTTGGGCAGGATTATTGTTTATTATCTTTGTTATTCATGCTAATTAACATATTTATACATATCTATAAAAGAAATTATAAATAAATAAGTTTCTAAGATAACATAGAGAATTAGAGTTATCATTAGGAACAAATAGAGTCAGTGAGATTATTTTTTATTCAAAGCGATCAAATTATTTGAAATTTCTGGTGAAGGTGATTACATGAACAACCCAGTCATAGAATAGTCAATGCAAAAAAAATGCTAGATTCAAAGCAAAAGTTGGCAGTGAGATTTAAAGGTCTACTTTGAGAAATTTCACTGAAAAGCAGTAAGTGACTGTGGAAAGGAGCAAGCCTTGAAATAGCATATTAGTACTTATTGAAAGCAATTTCTCATATGCTTCAGAATCATTTAAGGTAGAAAACATGCTTAACATCAGGTCCAGGTGTTAACTGAGCACGACCAAGTCCACCACTAAACCACGTCTCTCACTGCCACATCTACACACCTTTTAAATGCACCCAGGGGTTGTGAGTCCACCACTTCCCCAGTCAGCCTGTTCCAACATTTTTATAGTAGGCTGGCCTTGGCTAGAGAACAGGTGCCTGCCTGCTGCTCTATCATTTCTGCTGCTCAGTGGGCCAAGGTGAGGGAAAATAAGATGGAAAAAAAAAGATTTATTCTCTCCTTCCCATCAGCAGCAATTTCCAGGCACTTCCCAGGGAGCAGGGCTCCAGGACACATAGAGGTTGCTCCAGAAGACAAACCTTGTAGTAATTAATGCAACCTCCCACACTCCCACATGCACACAATTTCTGTTAGCTTTTATTGATCAGCAGACATCATACAGTATGGAATATCCCTCTGGACTGCTTGAGCCAGCTGTTCTGGCTATGTTGCCACCCAAGTTCTTGCATATCCTCAGCCTACTGGTGAGAGGGGAATGCACTGATGCTGTGGTGGCCCTGACCAGCAGTAGCTGAAACACTGGTGTGTTTTCAGTTCCTCACTAGCTATCGATATAAACCAATACAACCTCCTTTCAGGTAGTTGTAGAGAGTGAGAAGGTCTCCCCTGAGCTTCCTTTTCTTCAGGCTAAATGATACCATTGCCCCAGGTTGCGCCTTGTAAGACTTTTGTTCAAGACCTTTCACCATTTTCATTGAACTTTTTTGGACAACTTCTCAGCCAGTTTCTTTATCTTCCTTTTTCTTTCAAGGTGCTGGCACTCTGCCTGTCCCTGCTCTGATAGCCAGTGTCCCTCTGGGATCTGTGGGATGCACACAGCATCTTTAGCAAAACATCCTGAAGAGCCACAGTTGCTGAAACAGGAACTTGAGTGTGCGCTGTAGATCCCACTGGGACACCCAAAACTGTCCATGAGGCTGTTGGTCTGAAATAAAGATTGAAGAAAAATTATAACACGGAAGAGAAAGTTGGCCACCAGCCAGGTTAGACCTGGGAATTGAAAAGGAGAGTTTTCAAGCAAAGAAGGAGTCAGCTTGAAAGAAGCATAAAAGGAGTGCAACTATTGGTAGCAGTGCAGAGAAGGCTTGCAGTGGAAATGACAGCAGCCAATGCCAGGCTCACCACAGCCAGAAATTGTCAGAAATTGTCCTGGGGTACCACAGCCACTCCAAGGCCAGACAGAGCAGCCTCTGTTGTATGCCATGAGCAGCCTGTGGGATGGATGACAGTATGAGGTGCAGTGTCCAGGGGCCTGGCACATATGTGCAGGTGTGATCCTTGCTGCGTGGGGTAGCAGTTGAAGGGAGAAGCATGGATGCACTCAAAACTTCCCACAGGAGAGATGGGCAGCTTGATAGGGTGGTACTTGTCACTGACATTTTCCCCTCTGTGATGGGGGTGCATTTAACTTGGAGCAGGGGATATGGATGCAACTCCAATTTTCTAGAATTGACCAAAGAAAGCTGTTCAGAAATGTGCAGATGTATACTAACATTTAGTAAGGGACTATCATGGTGATCTATCTGTTGAGTTGCTGCTATAGGTACTAAATGCATAGATCACTAATTGCTGTTAAATTACATCATGCTAAGAAATTAAATCACTTTTATCCTGATTTGGTTTAACCTATGCAAGCTTAGTCCACAAAAAACTCCAAAACAAATAATTTTTTTAAACTATTCACATAGAAGAAAGTTACCAGAACTAAAGAGCGGACTTTTTGCATTGTCTGGTCACTGATTGCTGAATACCTGTTAAATGTCCTTCAAAAGAACACAAACCCCAAATCAATCAAACCCACAAAAGCAATTTAAAAACTACCTAAACAAAAATAGTCCTTGTTGCTTAAAATTGCAGATAGATAAGAAGTTTTGAAAAAAATATTTCATATCCATGAGAGGTCACTTACATAAAGCTTGACAAAAATGTTATTCCCAGACTACCTAAATATGAAAACAATAAATACAGTTACACCTTTACTATATGCTATTAGAAAGAGACTTATCCAAAGACTGTATTAATTATAGTTCTCATTTTTTCTGAATTACTCAGGTAACTGAGTCATGGTATTCTTTGGTCAATGTTTGCTGTGAGAATTCTCAAGGAGTTGAGAAAAAGAAAAAAAAAAATTTAGTGTCCCGTATGGCAAAAACCATTCATAAGTATTTTTAATTTGAAAAAAACAGGAAATAATTTTTCTACACTTCATTCTTCTGTAACATCAATCATCTATTAAATAACCAACAAACACAATCCAAAGAATATTACAAGAAAAAGAATATGAGGTTGTGGACTTGTGGCAAAAAAAAACCAACACAACAAACCATCAGAGATGGTTGGAGCTTTTGTCTCCGTTTTCTTTTCATTTTTTTTCCTGCATTTAATCTTGCAATTAGTCAAAACCAATTTAGAGTAAGGAATTAAGCTGCTGGTAGGGGTTAACTCTTTCTATGTCTATCTAATGATATTTTCATTCCAGTTAAATAGCCTCAAGCATTGACAAAGCAATACAGGTGAAGATGTTTGTATTTTGTTGATGGTGCATATTTGAAAGTTAGCTCATGTTTCAGACAGGAGCAGTATAATTATTTTCAGATCAACAGTGCAAGAAATATGAAAAAGTATCTGGATAGAGCAGAAAATTGGTGAGGAAAGTTTTTCCATCATCATCTAAACACAAGAAACATATAATTCAAGGGTATTTATTTTCTTGGAGTTTTAATTTTTGTGAATCACTGGCACTTTTTTTTTTCCTTCCACAACTATTTGCACCCTAATTTAAGCTATTTAGATGTCAAGAGATCTGACACAAATACACAATTGCTACTTAGATGTTTAAATTAGCTAAATTGAGCCTGAAGTTAATTGCACTTGTAAATTGCTTGCCAAGTAAAGGCCAGTTTGTCAACCCAGGTACATAAAATATTTGCATGTACATCACTTTCAGCATTTGCATTTCCTAATACCTCCCTGTTACACATGCTTCCTTCCCCTTTTTATATATGACTATATAGAGATCCTGTTTACCAATGTTAATGATACATTTGTCCCTCAGTCCTTTAAGAACTCAGTCCCATGTCCCCTTGTCCCATATTTCATCCACAACTCATGGCAGACCAACTGCTATGTGGCTATCCAGAGGATCCTGTTCATTCCTTTGCACACTGGCCCCCTCTAAAACTGCTCTCAGCTTTCTTGGGTTCTGTTGGTGTACTAAAAATCTACTGGAAGTTAATAGACATCATTTTCAAGATAATTGATAGCCAGTATCTTTCAAACTATTTTTTTTACTACTTTTGATTGAATAATGTAGTTATTGATATAAAATTTTCCATAGCAAGATTTTACAGTTCACATATGCTCTTTTATTCTACTATACTTTAACAACAAAGATAACATAATGTAAAATCCAAGATAGGATGCCATAATTTCAAAATACTCAACTTTTACTTAGTGGAGGAAATGGTCAAAATAGTACCTAATAACTTTGTTGCAAAAAAATTTTTATTTTTTGTGAAAATGAAGTTTTGAAAAATAATTTCCAATCTATGTATAAATGATCTTCAAAAAAATATCATCTATCTGAGGAAATGGTTTGATCTGATTCAGGCACAGTTCCACCATAATTATAATTTTTTTATGAAATCCAGGACTAAACTGTGAAACTCAGTTATAGGCTCACTCAACTCTCATTAAAAAAGGTGGATCTTTTCTTATTGTAATATCTTTTTTTATGTCTGTCCTAAGGTCTATCACCTGTCTTCTGGTGATAATCACCATATTGTTAAATACACAATGAGCAGCTAGAGCTGTTGATTTAAAAAAATGTGTCAAGTCTATTATGAAGTGTCCCAAGATACTAAGTTTTCACCAAGAAAAACTAAATTGATGCTGTTGAAGACAGATGACAGGCTGGTGTTCTCAGAGTTTGGGGGATTTCTTCTAGTTCCTTAGCTTTACTCTTTTTAATTGGTTACCCCAAGGCATGGAAAGCCAGAATGACCCAATTTCAAAAAATTAGTTGTAATCACTAGGGAATATTTTTTTTTTGTAAGAGACATTTCAAAATACAGTCTGAAATCCTGATGGAAATAGCAGTGAATAGCTCATCAGCCTTCAGGAGGGTGAATCTGAAAGGTTTTCTCATACAAAGACAAGTCAGGTATGTGAAAACTTGCACTGAGCAGACATACCTTCTAGGCAAAATGTCTCTTATCGCTAACCGTGAAGTTTCAATTCTGAAATTCACATACTTGATGTAAGAGTTTAGGAAGGGTGAGATGTAAAATTGATCTGAGGGTCCTGGTATCTTTAAGATTAGGAAATAGGTTGTAAAGACATCTTGTTCAGATAGTAATAACACAAAAATATAGTGCTATTTTCTGCTACAGACTTGATCCTGAAAAAACTCTCAGACAGAAAGAAGTGATACAGTTACTGTCAAAGAAAAAGTAGAAACCTATAGCAAAATTCATCTTGATATAGCTAGACAAACAAACTGAAACGATTAATACGAATTATTTCTTTTGGTATCTATTTCTCTACAGGATTTCAACTTTAAAAAATGAAATCTTTCATAGTATGAGAAATCTCAGGTGTTACAGAAGTGCAGCAGTATTTCTTTTTAATCTCAAGAGTTGCTCTTTTATTGCCTAATGTCTATGCTTTTTTTCCTAACACCTAATTCCAAAAGGAAATAGAAAGAAATTTTGACAGTTTATATGCACTGCTCAGTTATCTTTGTATTTTATGAAAATTTTGAAAATTAGAAAAAACATTTAAAAATATTTCTACTTCCCAGAAGCAGTTGATAACCAGGACGTGCACACATCAGGGTAAAAGAAATTTTCATACCTAATAGCAGTAACTGAAAGTCAGCAGCAGCCACAGCAAGAAACAGAGAACCTTGATCCCACAAGTGGAGGTAACAGAATAAAATTCATAAACTCATAGCAGGTGATGAATAAATAGATCTGCTCATGTAAAAAATATGCTACATCTTATGAAGCAACAGCATCTAGTAATACCCTAATGCTGTGGCACAGAATTAACATCATCTCAGGTACAGATGGGCTGTTGAGGGACAAAACTAGGACTTTGTCTCTAGGTAGTTTGTCTGAAGGCCTGAAAGGCAGGAGATGCCTTTTAACAAAATTACCATGCAACTTTGGTATTTGAACATAGCTTTTCAAGGATTCTGAACACCTTACCCAATTCCTTGGAATCTAGCCTCCTTCCAGACGAAGCCAAACTGTCAGACACAGTTCAGCCACTCTTGGAGTCCATCTGTACATGTTGCTATTTCCCACTCTTGCGAGATATGCTCTCAATATTTACTCAGTAATAAATTGTATTTGGCAAGCGGACTTACCTGAGTGGACTGAAATAAATAACACTTCTAAACACTGGTAATTTATTTCAGTTCTTTATTTGGCTTTGTTATTTACTACATTTGTTATATTGCTAACATTTAATCACCTGCTAATATCTCTAAAGACCTCAAAACATCAAATAAATAAAGTTGGTTCCACAGGATAATACTCATAGCTTACTTGCCAGGTTAGAATATAACTGTGCTCTTTCTGCTGAACAGGCAACTTTGGGGCCTAGAGCAGAGAGTTACTATCTCTGTGGTTTCTTTATAGCTTCTAGGAGGAAACTTGAGACTTTCTGCTGCATCCCGCTCTGAATATCTTTCCAAAGGCCTCTTCTGTTATCTGTACACAAAGCCTAGGCAAAGTAGCTCCCTAAATATATCAGGTGTGCAAAGTGAACCCCCCTCAGAAGATCATCCTGGGGCTGGAAAGTCATCACTCACACTGGTAATGAAAGGGCAGTGAAGGCATGAGAGAGCACAGCTTATGCTGCCATGCTGAAAGCCAATTCCTGCCAACAGACAGGAACATGCAGTACTGAGGCTGCCAAGGGCTCAACCCAGCTTGGCCCAGCCAGGACTCAGGTAAGGAATGTTGCCAGCAGCCAGTGAGAACAGCAAGACTTTTCACATGGGCAAGTGCTTGCCAGAAGAGGTCCTAAGCAGAGGTGGTGAAATACAATTGAAATGACAAGGAAAGGAACACACAAGGAAAATACCTGCTGTGGGTTACCTAACAGTCCTAAATGGACAGGACTCTTTCATTAGTTTTCAGCTTTTCTTCACTGTAGAAAGTTCTATATTAAACTACACTTACCCAGTATGAGTAAACTAATGCCATCTGTCTTGAGCTGTCAAAGTCAAAACTCCAGCTGCACATGGCTTCCCTGGACAGACAGTGATAAGGGATGGCCCCCTGAAGAGGATTATCTGGCCTGTAAAATATATCTTAGTTGCCTGGAGATTCCTCCAGAGTTTTTCTGGTGATATTATCAGGCACCAATGTTAACTATATTCCTAAAGGACAAGTCTGGTAGGTATGACAAATCCAGGAGTAGATAGTAGTTTCCTCTCCACTGTTATTATAATAAACACATAATAAAGAGATTCATTGAAGAGAACTAGAAATTTTTCAGAAGTACAGCAAGTTTTCTTCTGCCTATCTGCAATATTGTTGAAATTCCCGTTGCCACTCCAGATGAAACAGGATCAGATGTCCAAGCCTATTAAACTGCAATTCTGCCATTGAAATCTATTAGACTTTCCTACACATGGCCACTCTGTGCCCTCCTAATCATGTTTCTTAGTATCTCTGATCCAAATGCAATAAATCACACAAGCACTTTAGCCTTTATCTAGAACTATATAAGCTATTGGACAAACAATCCAGTTTTTTTCCAGTCATCAAAATCTTTTCAAATTCCTTCCTTCCTTCCTGGCTACAGAGAGGGCCAGGTCCATATAAACAGAATATCTGTGGCTTATGTTTGTGAATTGTCTCATCAATTTTGCTTTAGTGCTCTAGTCTATGAATATTGTCACATAATTACATATCATCACATTGTTGCTACGCTTTTTCTTATGTATCTGCATTTGAAAGGTAAAGTTCCATGTTTCATTTATTGTTCTATCTCCTTTTTTCAACATTTTTAGAGCATTGTTTTTGAAAAGTTGCTCTGAAATCACTGGTTTTTTTACTACACAGCTGATTCAGCAATTAATGTTGCTTCCAAAATATTTAAGCTTTTGTGATGGAGCATTTACAACTGAAATGGCACAAGTTCAGTCAAAGTCAGTTAGCATAGCATATGCTATTCAGTCATATTGCTCTTTTCTTTTTTCTTTTTTTTTCTTTTTTATTTTTTCTTTATTTTATTTCATTTCCTTTTCTTTCATTTTCTTTCCTTCTCTTTCCTTTTCTTTCCTTTTTCCTTTCCTTTCCTTTCATCCTGAAATGACATCTTGAAATAGTGGTTTGGTTTGTTTGGTTTTTTTTTGTGGAGGGGTTGTAAATGTGCTATTTTTTTCTTTTAACATGTGTATCTCAACAAACTGGAATTCCATTTCACATATAATCCTGCAGACTTGTTCTTTTACCATATGTCTCATTTTATACTCTAAATCATCTTTGCAGACTCATCTTCACTGCGCAACATCTAACAAATATATCTCATGAAAGAGTAAGGAAAAAACAAAGGCACTTTAGGGAGTTATTGATATAATTACAGTCTTGTATGAAAATAATAGAGGACCTAATTTAAGTAAGAGTTATTCTGAAAGAAAAGTTTCTGAATTTGAATGCTGGGTTAGGACACAGCTCTACCCACAAATATTTGCATTAGAGTGGCAGCACAAGGGGCTGGAGACAGCATTATTTCAGTTTATAACTGCCTGACCTTGAACCAAGCAAGTGAATTCCAGGCCTTCAATGACATTCTATTTATTTGCACTGCATCACCAGCTCATAAGCATAACCCTTACACGTGGTAGCTCTATGACAACAGCAGGACCACAAGAGGTCATACACTGGTACAACTTATATTTCAGGGTCTTTGCCATTTTCATCTTATGGAATGAATATCTTTTTGTAAGTGATAAAAAAAAGAAACAAATGTAAAAAGTTGAAAGAGATCCAGATAGACATTTTGGACAGCTGTTAAAATTCAGTTTTCTCAGGGCAGAGTTGGCACAACTACAATACCACAACTACATGGTTCCTTCAGCTTCTCAATTTGTATTTTTAAGCTGGCCAATGTATTTTGAATGGATTTGAATTGCAGCTGGACATTATTAGATTAAAAAATTGTCAGACAAATTACCTAAAAAGGGTGTAAGTAACTGAGATACCTGGAGGTCCAGGGGAAAAAATATGCCTTATTTACTATCAACATACTGGAAAAAAATTCAGAGCTTCGTCTGTAGATTCTGTATAATCTTTTTTGGTTATTCTCAACTACATCTTAGAAATATGAATTGGAGAAACTTCTCCCAGCACCTAAAATAATCCTAATATATTATTCTCTTGTGAGAATGAAGAGATGAAGTTCAAGTTCTTTTTCCTAAGCTTGATAGGATATTGCAGCTTTACCAGTCCTGTAATACAGAGGTGCAGCCTCCCCTACATCCAGCTAGCTGTTTCTGGCACTACAACACAGTGAGATCTGCTCAAGCCAGAACAAAAGTTTACATGAAGAGATAAGGTTTCTTAGAGCTGCTTGTGGCACTGAAATACTGTTGGGCTGTAATGGTGTAATTTATTTATCAATAAAGGGAACAGTGGCATTGTGCCAGTCTCTGACAAACTCCCTTCAGCTGAATCCTCCTAATATGTGATGGGGGAAAAAGAAGGATGGGTTGTTCAAGCAGGATAGGTACCACAGCTACAACTGCTTCCTTCTCATGTGCCTGGTTTAATTGACTGGTTCCAATAAAAGTAGAATAGCTGATTTTCACAATATATATGTCATTTAGTTCAGGTGAAAATGTAATCCCAAATTGTGCCAAATTACTCCAAATATCACTGAGAGTAGTGAAAAAAATAAAACCAGAAATTTGGCAAACATCTGAAGATGGCAACAAAATATATGTTGCTCCACAAGCTCTGAAAAAGGCCTGGAGGGCTGCAGAGTCTGTAGTCCAAGTTAGGCTGTTAAAATATCTGTAACGCTTTGGTGAATGGTGCTGTACAGAGCAGGTGAAAATTGAAAAAAATTAATGCATACAGGATAAAAGGGAATGGCTATACACAAAAACTAATATTTTCTAATAAGGTTGGAAATTAGTAGTCCTGGCAGTTGTTTTTTATTCTCATGATAATCTCAAGCAAACCTTAATTTATGGCATTTGTTCCCGCTGCAGGACATATTATCAGAACTTCTAGATTTTTTTTCTTTTTCTCCTTCTTCCCTACTTTGAATGAAGCATTTGAATGACTGTTTCCATTTATATCTGGTAAGTACTGTTTCACATAGAGCTTTTTTCCCCCTGCTTTGTAATTCACCCACATCAAACTAAAAATACAATAAAGGCATGCTGCTCTTTTAAAACACATTATGACGCTGGGCTAACTCCCATTGCCATTTCTCTTTAACACAAGTAATTATACTCTTCAACTGCCCTTTGACTCTCTGTGGACCAAGGGCAGTCCTGAATGGAAATGAACTTAATTAATTCTGTTCATTGGAGTGGAGTCTTTTAACCATGGGAAGGCAGCTTGTTTCCACAGGTTTATGCCATTAGCTCTAAGCAGCTGGATCTACTTTTCCTTTCTATGTTGTTACTGTTAGCCCTGATATCTTGTTGTGGCAAATGGCACTTTCAGTGTGAAGAGTGAGTCCAAGTCTTCATACAGAACTGCTTGTGACTCCACAAGGAAACTGGCAGATTGAGCAGCTAAAAATTCTAAAATCTTTTGAATCAGTGTATGCAAATGGTAAGACCAGGGCCTGAGGCACAAGTTTTAGCAAAGGACTAAAACACATGTTTATTTAAGCATTTATTGTGACTAGATACTTTATTTTCAGTGTTTTAGTGAAGAATGCAATTCATTAAATTAATTGTGAATTATTTGCAAATTATTTGCAACAAATCGTATTAGCTAAGTATAGAATTAAAAACAAAACCAAACCACCAAAACAAAGCCCAAAAGTTGTTTGGAATCTGATATATAGAAATATTATTTTATCCAAGCTAGATCTACTGATACAATCTGATGCCATACAAATACAGTTATATTGTTATATTGTTTTAATACATGGGAATTCTCTGCTTTCACAAAAGGACAGGGATAAACTCTTCTATGTCTGTTTATCCTTGATAAATAGTTTCAGATTTTCTGATTCAAAATTGGGAATTTTGATTCAAATTCTGATTCAAAACAAGGGAATTGAATATATTTAAACAACTGCTAACATAAAGGCATTTTGCATTGAATCTGCTATATTTTTCATTCAATCACTCAGTGTTTGTTGTTGAGGGTAAAAATGGCTCAAAAGCACAAAGCTCAAGTTCCAAACCCTGCTCTAGTGAATATTACGTATTTTATATACACAGTTTATAAATAGAGAATGTACTGTACACACAGGTCGGGCCAGCCACTGTGTTACGCACTCTTACAAGGCATCACCAGCCTTAACTTGTATGCTTGAGAAAGAGTGGAGAAAGTGTTTCATTTAGCCTTCCTCGTGTATGTTCAGTGCCAAATAATATGTTTACTTCGGGATTTGGCCGCTTTCTTTATAATTTTTTTTTAAATAAGGTTCTACTTTTTTTCTGAATAAAAATGTTAGAGGTGATACCATGATGGACATGGTAGTCAGAAACTCCAGAAACAAGATATTTTAAGGTAGAGAATACATTGCCTAATCTTTCAGTAATATCTGAAATCATGAAATATTTTTAGAGTCAGAATAAGTTCGATCATTTTCACATTTTCTCATGCCTAGCTGCACTTTGGGATTCAGAGAGGAATAGAAAACATAAATCCCAATTTAAAGCATGAGTGATTGTTCTCATAGTATTTCAAATCCAGACAGAAGTAGAAAGTACTGGAGATTCCCCTCCGGGAAGCCTTTTCTCAGGAGACTTCAGCCAAGATCTGAACTTGTACCACTCGGATATCTGCAGTTTTTTCAGAATGACCTGAAAAGTATCAAACCTATTCAGGTCCCATATCTAATATACAATTTCATTTAGATAATAACTTTCTGATTTCTCTAGTTATACCCTGTGGGATTCTAAAAGAATTAGGACTTTCTCTGCTGGAGTTTTTAAGGTATATCCATAAGCATGATGTATGTTCAGGTGGAAGGGCCATAGTGCAGATTGTGACATCTTAGTAGGCCATATAACTCAGTTGTGTTAGGGAAGGTGGTTCTCAGCTCCAGCTATAATCAGGCTCCTGTTCTATTGCAGAACAGAAACAGAGAGACACAAAAAAATTTAAATTTCAAGTAAATTAATCGTTTAAAAGAAAGCTTTCCTATGGAAGCCTTCTTTGTAAAAAAGCCAACTATCAGTACCACCCGTTTAAGTCAAGGACAGTGAAAAGCAAGTAGCACTCAACACAGGAATTCAAGCTTCAAAGGGTTATCCTGAATTGGTTCACTGACAGAAAATTATCCAAGCAAAGGTCAGGGACTCATTAAACCTTATCTGAAGCCAAAGTTATATGTTATGGTTTATTGCCTCAAGTACCAATTAATAAAGAATTAAAGAAATGAAAAACCAGTGATTCATACCTTTGCTGGGAGAATACTCATACTTCAGCATAATGCAAAAATATTAAGAGTCATTTTAGTCATGTACTATTTTATTAGGCACTTAACTCTGTAGGCTTTATCAAAAGATATATGACACTCATTTTTAACAAAATGCTGAAGAGATTTGGAGAACATTTACTCAAAACCTAATAAAGTAGATTTGAGAGATATTTTCAAATAGAAGCCTTAAACACAGGCATCAATTATTAATGAAGCAAAAATGCTTAAGAATAGGGTCTGGGTATAAAGAAGAGTAGAAATATCACTGTGATATCAAGGGCAATTGTGTCTGTGAAAGCTGCAACAGAAAATATTAAGTGCTGTAGCAGTATACAAGAACACTAATGTAGTTTGCTTGCAAGAGGACTTCTAACAGACTTATTTTTATCATCAGAGGTATTTCATTAGTTTAACTCAGTCTAGACATTTCTTCTCAGTGTTCAGAGATCTAAATGCTCCACATACTTGCTCCTATAACTGTGTTCAAAATAGTTTTTTTTCTTATTATTTTCAGCAGCAGAATATGCTTCTAACCACCTAAGGCTCTGAACTGTTGCCCTTTAGCATGATAAACTGAAAATATGTTTGCACCTTCGGATGCCAAAAAGGTTGCATCTGTCACAGAGTGCTTTCCATTGTCCTTGTTATCTGTCACATTAAGAGCTGGAAAACACATGTCACTGGCAATTCTGAATGAAAAAGAGATGGCAAAACTAATGTCCAACCAGAGACAGAAACTTGAGAGGGCAGATAATCTCCTAGGTCAAATAACAATAACAGTAAATGCCTGGCCTCAGTGAAAACAGAATCAACCTGTGTAGAAAAATAAATTCTGAAAACTGAGTCTTCAAGCCTGAGCATGCATAACCTGACTTCTTAATCTGGTAACAGGTCTCTTACACCATTTAAAATTTTTCCATTCTCTATCACTCAAAGAGTGAGATTTCCATCAGTGTAGCATTAGCTGAGCTCATCATGGAAAAGTCTATCTCCATGATTCCACACGTTTTGAGTGCCTAACATGTTAACCACTGTTGCCTCTTTCTGCTTCTAATCTGTGGAGACACACAGCGCTTTGCAAAATATTCTGCACATTTACATGAGAATTCAACTATTTTTGCTTATATCCCTCTAGCCATGATCTATGGAGATTTGAGGGACTATCTCTCAGAAATTTCTTACATTCTTTCCTGGGCTTCAGGAATTCTTCTACAGGAAAAATTGCACTGAATGCTGACAAAACAAATGGTGCAGATCCAAAGTTCCTTGAACTCAACAGGAATTTTCAGCCATTTTTAAATCAGGTTCCTGAATTTTATTTTGATGGAGCTTATTGTTCTGTACAGTGTCATTACTGCACTGAATAAAGCAAATTTTTAAATAATAAAAACAATTATGTATTACATAATACAATCAGAACACACTTTTTTTTTTTGTAAAATCTCTGAGTATATTGGGAAAGATTATGATTCTTCTTTTCCTGAAACACATGAATTGTTTTCTCACTCAGGGTTTGACTTTTTGTCTAGTATTCTGTAGACAGAAGAGGTCTGCAGCAAATACAGAGTCATCTGTTCAGGTAATTGTTGATGAACTCTTGCAGATTTGATACAGGGATTCAGAATTATATAGATATAGATATATAGATATAGATATATAACAACCAGATTACAGTGGTTGCTTTGCATTGCCTGAGGTGGTGAGGTGAGGCACAACTTTTCACCCCTAAGTTTAACTACCAAATGGAAAGCTTGCCATCTTCTCACTGCAGCATCACAGTGCTTGAAAGCCAAGTGCCACAGACAGCTGTTTCACATGACCAAATACTGGCTTACTGTGCTAAAACTTTGCATGCAGAAAGGAGAACAAGAAGGATCATTGATGGATGCATATCAAACCCTGTGTTTATCTGGTGAAAACATTCACAGGGCCAAGGACCAGAGGACACAGTTGTATGACCTCATCTGACCTGTAAAAAAAAGATCACTGGAATCCCTACATCAATCCCCTACTAAGCCCTAAAATCTCTTACTGAGATAGAAAGCATTATTTCAGGGGATAAGAAAACTTGGTTTGGACTCCAAATAGCTCTGTACAGCTGACAAATAAGTACCCCTTGCTGTTGGAAAAGCCAACCATATTTTCTGTTGTCCAGCTTCAGTTGCCAAATGTTGCTCTGGTGCTTGTTGCTGGATGTCATTGACAGCAGCTTTATACTTGGTAAGTCTGCATAAGCTCAACAGCCTCTGCACTCAGTGCCATCAGCATTCTATACATTTGGGCTTGTAACTGGAATAAAACTTCCATTTTCAGCAATTCCTGCCTGCTGGAGTTCACATCTTAACATGGAGAGGGAGTGGTTCCATGTCTGCTTTCCTGAGAAGGAAAAGGCGTAGAGATATGATTTACTTTTTCAGGCACTGGGTACAGTCAGTTCCTTAAGAAAATGTTTAGGTTTTTTTATGAAATTAGAAACTTTTACTGGTCTCTTGTGGTTTGTATTTTCATAGATTTCAAACAAAAGGAAACAAAAGTGCCTTTAAAGAGAGAAACTAATTGTTATAAATTAACCTCTGAAGTATGTTTAAATATTTCTCTTTTAATTTGTGCAGTAAGGGAACAATTTAAAAGGTATAGCAGGGTGCCTGCCACTTGTCTCCTCTGTAGGAGGAAAACACATAGTAGCATATGCCAAGTCTTATTCTCTTCCAAATGCTAACATGAGTAGATGTCAAATCAAATCTCTCATAGAAACAGAAATTCAGCTGCAGGTATTTTGTTTCTCAAAATCCTTCTGTTACTGATCTTTCTATTTCTGTGCTTAATTTATTTCCTCAAAATAATTAAATTTTCAACCCAAGATATAATATGGGAATATGCATATGGGTATGCAGGCATTCCTATGTGCAGACATTTTCTAATCCCTTTATTATAGAATTTGAATATTTTGCCAAAAGTGTCTTTTTGAAAAAAAGAAAAGGTAGAAAAAAATAAATTCATCTGATCCTTGATATTTTTAAACATGTCTCATTTTGCTTTCCATATATACATGCATTCTCAAGGAAGAAGGAAAAAAAAATATTTTATAATCCAGTGGAAAAAAAGGAGAATAATGTTATAACCTGGTCTTTGCAACAGATCTTATTTCTTTCCATTTTCTGATTGTGTGCCATTTGGTATTCTGTAGTCTAATTTACAGGAAAATGTTTTGTTGTTTATTTTCCTTCTTTTCTGGCTTTTAGTTACTGAAGTCCTAGCTTTTATTCTATGTTTGTTTTTAGAAACCTATTCAATAAATACTTTTTCCCTGTAAGAAGGAATGCATTTTATCTGATTTAAAAACCAGAAACCTGTGAAGCTGCAACCATTGAATGCAGATCCATTAAATCCCGAGGGAGGAGCTAGAAAGTGCTGTGTGATTTCAGAGTTCTCCTCTGAAGACAAAGGCATTCCTGACTAGCAATTCAAATGTGGATATTTAACACCAAGCATGTACAGCAGCAACAACTGGATTTTTGTTCTTATTCCTCATTTGTGTATAATTCCCTGCACATTCAAAGGATTACACACTGTTTATGCATCATGCAATTTCACTGAGTCCTGTTTCCTCAGGGTACTTACTCCTGCTGCTAAAAGGAAAATAGTTTCAACAATCCTCTTTCAGTGCCAAAGCTGCTGCTACTGAATGAACACATTCTGCCTGCAATACTGTGATTGATCCCTGAGATCCCTGTGTCCAACAGGAGTTCAAAAGAATTCTGCTGTTGAGAGGACTAAAATTGGTATTCCTTTAAGATTTACTGGCAAACTGAAGCTCCTTCATGTTACACAGATACCGCTCTGCCTTTAAACTCAACAGCACAACAAGGTGACACTGAACAAGTTCAAACTTTGAATGGCCTTGACATGACACACTGCACCTTAACACTGGCATTTCCTAGCTCAGAATTGTCCTTAGCTCATGAGCAATAGCTAATGTCACTGAACTTAGCCATAGCTTGCAGCTCCTCTCTGAAGCAGGACCCATATACCTGGGACACATTCTAAATAATAAATCCTAAATAATCTAGCACGCGGTAGCTCTTTGCAGTTACTGTTAAGGCCACCTTTGCAGCTTGTCAAACCCCATTGCCTTTAAAAGCTCAGTTCTGCTACTACAAAGTACAATTCACACATCCATATAACCTCTTGCAAGGCTTGGTAGGCTAAAAAGATAGGCTTTAATAGATTGCTTTGAAGAGTGGAGAATAGAAAGGCTTTCCTGTAAAAAAGACCTTTGTAGGTGATATACAAAGGCTGGGATTACAACCAACCTTAAGAGAAATAGGCGTTTAAACTAGAGAGACATCATTTTTATATCTTCATAAAAGGATCTCATGCTCCATCCACACACACAAATGTTTTCACCTTCTCTTTTTAATTGTCTCACCTTCTCTTTTTAATTGTCTCTCCCCTGGAGAAATAAAAGACTACATAATGTCTTACTTTCTATGATGGTCCAAAGTACTTCAAGGCTGCAAAGATTAAATACTGATGAATTTAAACATATCTGTTACTAAGACCTTTTGACCCTGTGTGGGCTATGTTGCCAGTTTTATGCAACAATCTTCTACAGGCTATCCTAGATGAAACCTAGTGTTATTTTTCCAGTACAATCAAAGATTATTTATTTCAAAGAGACGGCTACATCACTAAGTGAACAACCAACATGCAATATATGCATGCATGTATGTCCACATATATATAACACATTGAACAGTAATCAGCACAAAGGCAGACCTCACTAGCATATTGGTTAGTTCTAGCCAAATGCTCTTCAGTGAATTTTGAACCTTCAGAAGCCCAAGTAGATTGCAGAGATTAATAGTTGTGTGAAGTTTTCCCCACAGAGTACATTTCATTTTCAAGCAGTAGGCCGGCTTTGGGAGGTTCAGGCCAGAGCAAATTTACAAGAGAAATGGAAAACTGCTAAGGAAAGTGTTGCCTTTTTTATTCATAAAAGGTAAACCATGATGCTTATCCTTCCATGATTGCCTTCCAGGCAACACCACAAAGCTCACTGCTTTCTTCCATTGTTTACTGTGTAGTCACAGATGCTCTTGTCCCATGTCCCACACAACTTGAATGCAATAATATTATATTACATTCTCATTACACAGAGGAAGGCTGATAATCCAAATGCCCCGTGAGGTAGGTATTTACGTAGTTTCTAATTAAACAGTATATGTTACTCAATGGATTCTTTTTATAACTCTGTTACTTTTTTAAAAAAACTTTCAGATTCATAAATGATTTCTTTTCAAATTCTTCCACAAGACTATTGAATGGTTTTGTTAGATTGATTGATCTCTAGTGAATTTTACTGAGAATTAATCACTGTCCCTTTTGGGGAAGTGTTTTCATCCAGTCACTAATGCAAGACATGCTGGGCCAAGGTCATTAATACCTTAGGATTTATAATAGTAGAGAAAAAAAGAGCAAAGTCTAATTTCTGTATGTCCTGCCACCATCATACTGAACATTTCTATTCATTTAGGGAAAGAGACAAAATTTGTCTTTATTCTGGTTAAAGCTACCCTACTTTTGAGACTGCTAAAATAACCCATCAGAAATTATTTTTAATAATAAATGCTCTCTTCATTTATTAGAAAACAAAGTAATAAAAAGGGGGGTCAGAAGCATCAGATTCACTTTTCCAAGGGAACTATTAAGACACAGGGAAGAAGACAGAACTATTCAAGGCATAACATACAAAGGCAACAGTGGCACACCTGGGAGTAACTGTGAAGCTTCAGAATTTATCTACTGGCCACGCAAGTCCTGTGTACTAAGATTAGGGAACTCTAGGCCAAAGTCTTTAATCTGTCTTTCATTTTCTATAGGATACTTGAGTCTTTCATGCGATTTTTGCCTCAAAATTCTGTAAAGTATTTTTAAAACTATGAAATAGCCAGAAGAACAAATGTTTGTGTTTTGGCCAAAATTCAGAGCTAAGGGTCCTGACTTCCTCCTAAACAAGAAGGCGACATCTTAGAGTCTCTCTCAGGATGTCAGAAAATTCAAATCTCCTCACAGATGAATTTGAACATGGATTTCATATTTCTGAATGGAATACCTAAACCAAGAGGCTATTGAAAGAAGCCTTTCTCAGAGCTATTAATTTAACAGAAGCCTCTCCATTATTCATTGGCCCTATTAAAATAATAATAACAGACTGGCAGATCTGGTATTTTCATGCCCTGGTTCCAAACTTTGCATTGGTGATTATGTATAAAAACCAGACATGGTCAGAGACAAAAGGCAGGATAACTCAGTTCTTTCTCCTAAGTTGCTTCCACAGCATACAGTCTCGGTAATAATGAGTCAAATACCCTAACTTTAGGTCTTTGGTACAAAAAAAAAAAAAAAAAAAAAAAAAAAAGAGTTCTCTGAATCCACTGTGCAACTGCTGCCTGTGTCAAGGCTTTGTTTTGGGCTTTATTTTTAAAATAGAGTTTTATAATCAAGACTCTAGGCAAAAGCTTATTTGCACATCCCTATAATAATTTCTTCAGATATCCAACTTTCTTTATCAAGATTACTTTAGACAAACTCTGGGAGTTTGTGTAGGATATCTTGCTTCCTTGATGATTTCTAAGCTTAGACTTTATAAATAGCAACAACAGTTTACTATTTGCAACTTGTTGAAATCGTGTTCCAACCATGTTGAAAATTTCTGTGTGTAGGTATAGTAGAGCCCTGCAAAAGGAGTAGTCCCTTGCTGAATGTGAAGCATAAGGAGTCAGATAATACACAAAATGGCACATTGTGGCAACATAAAGGCAATGCTGAAGAAAATTTATTTTTCCACTCTATCAAATAGGTTATAGAGAATTTTATTGCACATCATAAAACTGTATTCCAGCAAAAGGCAGTTACCCTGCTCTTCAAGACTGGTATAAAACTTTAGTTCAGTTCTATCTTCATAAATTACTTCAGTATCATGAAAGCCCTGTACACCAACTGAGTAAAAATATCTTTAGCCGCCCAAACTTGAGGAGGAAAAATGTTGAAAAATAATAGATCACTTTTTAAAAGAATATCTGTGTGCTTCTGATTTCAAAAGAAGTTGCAGACAAATTGTGATCAGGGACAGATGTTCTTCAGGCATTTCATACCTGGACTCTGAAAAAGTCCTCAGGTAAGAAAAAGCCCAGAGATGCTGAATGGGTCAGAAGAACCATGCGTATCTCTCAAAGCTTAACTTGCGCTTGCAGGTCTGGAAGGATCCCCGCCCTGCGACGCGCTGCGTTCCTGCCTTCCCTTCCCAGTTCCCATCTTGGAAAGAGACTGACAAGTTCTGTTTGGGAATGGGCCAATTTCGGAACAGCTGACCTCGTCCTTCCGCCCCTTCCGTGGGCAGCAGACGCTTTACACGGGAACTGCCGCCGCCAAAGTGGGCACGACCCTCGGGAGACGCCGGGGCACAGTCGGCGCAGTGTCCGCAAAGGCCCCCGAAGGCAGCCGTCCCCCGGCCGGGCTGAGACCAAACTTCGGAGCTGGGCAGAGTAAAGCAGCTTATCCTTGAGCCAGTGCCCGCGCTCCCACTGCTCCGCTCCCGTGCTCCGTCCTCTCTCGCCCCGGGCCCAGCCTGGCAGTCCGCGATGCCCCGGGGCCACCCGTGCTCCGGCCCACCGGCGGCATCGCTCGGACACGGCTCGGACAGACATCGCTCGGACGGACAGACACGGCTCGGACAGACAGACACGGCTCGGACAGACACGGCTCGGACAGACACCGCTCGGACACGGCTCGGACAGACAGACACGGCTCGGACGGACAGACACGGCTCGGACAGACACGACTCGGACATGCTGCCATCGCGCGGGCGAGGGCGGCACTGCCGCGCCTCCGCCCGGCCGCCGGTGTGCCAGCGCCCCCGCCCCTCCCCGCTCCCGGCCGGCGCTGGCACAGCTGGCGTGTGCGCTCCGAGCGCTGAAACCAGACCCTGCTTAAAGATTAATAACCCTCAGCAGCACACGAGGTTGTTGCAGTCCGATGTTGTTCGTTTTATCCGTGTGTGTTCCCAAATGCTTCCACGATGCTGTCCCCTCCGGGGAGCCGACAGCAGCGCAGGGCACGGGGCCACCAGCAGCCCCCGGGCTGTCAGCAGCTGCGCGCTCAGAGGCGGGGGCTGAATCTGAGCAGAAAAAGAGGTTTCGGGTCTTGATTTTAGGTAGGCTCGTTTCTAACTGGGACGTGAAGGCCCTTATGCCAGAGGGCAGATTCGTGTAGGTTTCATGCATGAGACGCAGGAACTAGGATGCGTAGCTGGGCTGACTGGGACCACTGGGTAAGGCACTGAGGTGTGATTGGCATTATAAATGAACTACGGAGAGTGATCTTCACGATGAGGCAGTGCTTGTTTTAATTGGGATTACTAAATAATTTTCTGTTTAAGAGGTGGATGTCTGTAATTTGTGTAATCCACTGCAGTGTTTCTATGGATATGGACAGAATGTTCATCCATGTGTGCATCTGTAAGCAGAGAAAAAGAAAGGGGTCCCATACAAATTCCTTATGCCACATATACCAAATTAGGGTACATCGGTTCAGGCAAAATGAGAAATGTACTTGAACAAGGGAGATTAAATCCTTTCTTTCCGTTTTTGCCCCTCCAATATCAAAACACAGTTTCAAGCTTCACCAAGACTAATGACTGCTTTTGCCACTTGTTATTACGTTATTTCCTTTTGTCATGACTTGCTTTCCCCATCTGCTAAACAGACCTAATGAAATGCACCTCATTTGTCAACAGTTCTTAGTGTTACTTCAGTAATTGCAAAAAATATGGGTAGGACATGATCTGAGTCATAACACCTAACTGGCATGCAATCTGACCTCACCAAATTCAAAGCAAGCTCTAATTGAATGAAGGGTGAAGGCTGTGTCGAGCCTGTGCCAAACAGCTAATGCAATTAGTCATTCCTTGTTTAATGCTTTGAAAAAAACAAAGAAACAAAAAACCACTTCTATTGCTCAGCATTGTAACAATAAGTGTTTTTCAAACATAAGGAAAATAAGGTTGGGAGAAAACAAATCAGAATATTCAAGCTTGTATTTTCACTCAGAAACAATATAGAAAACTGCTGAAGGTGATTAAAGTCATCTTTAATTTCTGTATTTTTCCTGGTACAAGTGCAGTTCGGTATTTGTCTGTGTTGAAGTACTATTACAGCAAGTATAGTGCCAAGAAAAAAGGAAACCCCAGTGGTAAATATTTTTGGATCAAATTTCCATGTTACAGATCATTGTGAAATAGTTCAGTGGGTCACATTAACAAAAAAATGTAGCACAGATAGCTGTCTAACCTTCCTGTGTCTTAAATGATTTGCCAGTAAGCCTCTAACAGTGTCTATTTTATCCTCTCTTTCATTTTTTGAAATCATATATATTTATTGAAAGGCTGGCAGAGAACAGCCAAGTGTGAAGCACTGGTCCTGCATAGGGTTAGTTGAACCACCTCAATAGGCAAAATAAAATCTCCCTTTATCCATCCCCACATAATACTCAGCCAATTTTTAACAGAAGCCATTTGAAAATCCACTAGGCTCTGATAACCTTAATTCTGCAGGTCAGAGCCTGTAATTGTCTAAACACACTCCTGACTGGTCTCCTCAATGCAATTCCAGCTACATGTCCCAGCGTTGAGTCTGAGTCCAGTAGCTTTATTCACCCCACCAGGAAATAAACCAAAGATATTCAGCATGGAAAATGAATCAAAACAGCCTCAGATTTTCAATATCAACAATGCCCATACAAACAGCCCAGAAAACAGTGATTTTACTCTTTCCCCCTTATTTCACAGGGGGAAGAATATCAGATGTTGAATAATAACAGGGGGAAAAAAACCACCAAGAAATAAAAAGCAGGAACTACTAAAGAATGATTTGTGAACACAAATATGTTGAATTGACTGAAAACACACTGAACCTCTCTATATCATCTCTCAAGCCTGCCCAGCTGAAAATGCTGTCCACTGTCACCCCTCTTCTAGCACCAGAGTGTAATTTTACTCTCCTGAATGGTCACTGTGGGTTGTTCTACAATATACCCAATTGCACTGTATAACCAGAAGACTGACATTGGTAGACACTGCAAATACCAATAGCTACTAGAGGAGATTAACTCAGGAAAATACTGTCAAGGATTCAAGAATTTTTTTTTAATGTCTCCTAATCTGAGTGAACAAAACACTAATCCCCCACAAAGATTTTGCTGGCCCAAGTAATAGCCTCTCTTCACCTTCCAGAGAGCAACAGCATTTATGTTTTGGGCTTTTGTACCAGATTATGATATAATAAAAGAGGAACATTTTTTAAGTCCTTTCTTTGAACTAGTATCCTGTAAGCCTAAACTATTCAATTCTGGATTTGAGGGTGGGTGAGCGGGGAGGAGAGGCGCAGAGGAGCCAGGAAAAAATGGGGTTGCTAATCTGTCTGTGGAGGGAAAAAAGTGTGGCTTCCTCCTCCATTTTAGCAGAGAGGAATTTTTGGAGCACAGTTCTTTGTGCATCGTGATGTTGGGCTGGTGTCTCCTGCATTACTGTCACTCCAGTCAGTGTAGCAGAACATTGATTTCTGTACAGGGAGCTGAGTAGGAAGAAAAAAAAAAAGCCAGTATTCTGTAAGACAAAGAAGAGCACCAGTGGAGGAGCTGCAGCAAGCTTAGCACCCAGTGGATTTGAGCGTGTGTGTGTGTTAAGGGAGGGGCAGATATTCCATGTCTGTTCTCTGAAAACATAAAGAATACTCTTTAGAGTAAAGGAAGAATAAGACATAGCCACCAAAATAAAAATAAAGGAGATATTGAAGGGAAACAAACAGTAAACAATTAGCAAATAGCAGAGGAATGAAGAAAATGAAAAAGAGGAGGAGAAATAGGAAAGGACTTTGGAACAGGTCATTAGAAAAGAAATAATACATTTAAAGAAACCTCATTAAAACAGATTTGTTTGGCAACTATCTATCTGTAAGGAAGGACTTCTGAAATTCAGGACATTTATTTTACCCATTTGGAATGAAGTACTCAAGGCAATTTTTTTCCATTTCTCAGGATTAGCAAATCAAGCAACATCATGAAAATATACATATTTCTAACCCATATCAGAGACATACAGCTGGCTTTTAATTTAAAAGAGTTCAGTGTAAATAACTTCCAATTTTAGGATTTTGTCACATTACTTTTATCCCTGATGTACACATATGTATGGTTTCTATAATACAGAAAAAGAGAATCAAACCCAATTTTTCTCGAGCGTTACAGGACTTGTCTTTAGGAGACTCAGATGCTCTAAACCCATTAATTCATCCTTCTGTATTTGCTTATCAGAGTTAAGAGGGTCCTGCAGCAGAACTCACCTTCAATGACTCAGCACAAGCACTTGGCTCAGTTTGAAGGAAGCTGCTGCATCTCATGCAGGTTGGTTGTAAGGAGAGCTCTCTACCAGGTGTAAGTTCTTAGGACAAAGTGAATTAATTTGCACCTGCTTAAGGCTTTTCAATTTGTACAGCAGCTATGTCAGTGCTCCTCACACCTACAAAACTTACATTCAAAGTAGCAAAACTGTTTTGAAAATGCATCGCAGTGTGAATTTTTTTCCAGGTCTTGTTGCTATTCAAAAACACAAAGTAGGAAAATTGTATGTGAGAACTTGTAAAGCACAAAACAAGAAAAAAAATGTTTCTCTAAGTAAGACATTTGTGGTCATGGCAAAAGGAAAAAAAACCCTGTGTATGCAAATCTATCTAAGTTACTTCTTAACTTTGGGTGTATTTGAAGACATGTTAATAAGAGCTGTAGAAGATATTCTTGATACTAGAGGAACTAGAATTTTAAAAATGCATAGTTAGGGCTGCATTCCAAGTCTGAATAACTACATATTGGCCTTTCAGCTCTGCTGGATTTCTCAGATGCAACAGTAGTCTGAATTTTCTAAAGACAGATGTTATAATCCAACTTGAATCCACCAGATTAGGTGCCTAAATGTCTGAGAAAGAGGCAATTATATAAACTGCAGCTTTTTATGCATGTAAGTGAGCTTGTAACAAAGATTATAGGAGATTTTTATTGCATTTTTTGTTTCCTGCAAAGATGCACGCGTGTGCCCTAATGGATTTGTGCAAACTCTTCTCCTCAGTTACTTTGCCAACCATGAGGATAAGGGCAACCACATCAATCTCACTTAGCCCCATGCACCCACCTGACACTGGCCAGTAGGTGCCCAGGAAAGCTGCTTAGAACAGTTTTGATACTTTATCAGAAAGGAGATATGTGACCCAGGTTCATCTTGAACCAAAATCTCAGTTTCCATGCATAAATAAATGAAATAAAACACTTCAGGCAAAGAACAAAGCTATCCAAGTCTGCAGGATAGTGACTTATGATGAATACTTGTTGGAGTATCTTCTGGAAAATGGAAATCTCTTTCCCCTGGAAAGGAGGTTCTGGTTGGGATCCCTGAGCAGGCAGGACTCAGCAGACTCCAAGTGGGGCTGTCTTGGTCTCCTGGCTGGTGAAGAGGATGCCATTAATTGTACAAATGCAAGGTTGTGAACACTGTGAAGGATGTCACACCAACAAACAACCAACCAACCAAAAAACAAAAAGGGCTGTGAAAACAGAGAAAATTAAATTACTAGGAGGTTCCTTATTGATATTTTATTACTGATATTTTTAAATCCAAGAGTTCAAATCTTTCCAGTCTTGTGAAGACTCGTGCTGTAAATGGTGGGGATTTGGAATTTGTTTATATCTCACCATCCAAACATAAAACTTTATCTCACCTATTGGAGGCATAGTACCAAAGTCTTTCATTATATATCAGGTTATCCTAATAGGTGTGGCCTGTCAACCAGGCTTGCCTAGTGAATAAAGTCAGGAATGATGATCCTCATAAAAATCTCAGCTAAACTGAAAATTCAACTGCCTAATTTTAAAGAAAATCTGCTATTTTTTTCTTTTTTGCTAGTCCTAACCACAGTGTTTTGTACTAATTAAAAATGCACGTTTATTTACTCTTTATTTTTGTCCCTCTATATTTAGAGATTCCAATATCTCAAGCACTTTTTCACCCACGGAGTCAATTGATGTCAGCTAGACCATCAGCTGCTCAACAAACAGACCATATACTTCAGAGTCTAACTGAGGATTTAGCTGTCTAATGTTGGAAATGTCAAACATAAGAATAGTTTTCAGTGCCCTCACTGCCAAATCCTGCATCATATGCAAATTCTCAGCAATTTACAGCTCCCACCCTCAAAAACTGGAGCAATTTAGATGTAGAACTGTATGCATTATAGAGGAATAAATCAAGTCTGTTAAATGCCAGGGAATCTCTGCTTCCATTGAAACAGCTGGGGATCACAGAAAGAGGAGCAGAGACAAAAGAAACCATCCATGCACAGGCAGCATGTCACAGATTATCATACAGGTCATACAACTTTGACTCCTCTGTGAGTCAAATGCTATTAAAAGAAAAAAAGAAAATGTGGGTCATATTGAGAAACCTCAGAAATTCCAACTCACTTCCTGAGAAGATGTCCCTCAAAGTATTTTGGGTTACCCTCTGGATTAGAAATGTTAGCACGTCCCCCCAGGTCCCATTCCAGAAGAGAGGAGTGTTACACCAGATCTGAAAGTGTTGTGGGTGGTTGCTGAAACACACTGCAGGGAAAAGAATTTTGGTAATCACCAAATTTCTCTGAAAAGGAAAATAGAGATGATCAACAATGTTGATCAATGACATGGTATAAGACTATGAAGAGAAATAGCTCTCTGGATGACTCAGATTTAGTTAAGCTTTACTGAACTTCACAGATTGCTTAAGTCAGAGGGCAATGAAATGCTTATTAAAATACAAATTAATTGATTTTATAGCCATTTTTATTTATCCATTAAACTAATCCTCCTCTCAGAATTCTGAGACCTCAGATATTTAAGTGATTGACTTCATTCTAGTGCATGATTGTGCCATCCTATTGTACTGAATATAGATCAATTCATTAACATATTTTTTATGTTACTTTGGATGATTTTGTTTAGGCATTTTCTTATTTTATTGCCATCTGTATCTTCAACAAAGATTGGCCAAAGCTGAAGTGGCCTTAGTTCTGTAATGCTTTTGTACTAACTGAGATATTGCTCCATTTGCTTAATGTCTAGGTATGTGGCCAACAGCTTGAAATGTGGTTCCTATAATGGGAACCAGTATCCCCCTCAGATCAGCTGGCAGGTGATCTCAGTCTTGTTTCAGACATTCCTGATATAATTATAGCAAATTTGCTAAGAATGAATACATGTCAGTTTAGTTTAATTCAGACATTTTAAGTCCTTAAATCTTGGAATGCATTTGCTCAGCACGCTTTCTCTACCCCATTATCCTGTTTAAACTGTTAAAGCCCTTGGCCACTCTTATAGCATAAATCAACATGCCAAAAGGCTATTCAAATCAACTAAACCTATTGTTGAAATTCTGTGTAACCTTTAGAGTGGTGAAGTCCTTTGTTCATGGATTTTTATAAGGAAAAACACATAAATATTAAAACTGTGCTCTCACCATTTTGCTAGGAGGAGAGAAAAACACTTCACATGCTCTTAGATGTAATTTTATTTATGGAAAACAAAAGAAATTATCTTGACCTGGTAATTACATTGCTTCTATTCAAACAAATTCCTGTGGTTTATATCTTCCTATTAAAAAACCTGAAGTTCTGCTGTTTTGACAATTCTGCTGTGGGTCTTACCCTTTTTTTTTTTTAATTTTGCTATATCTTCCCCTGATTCTGTTATTGTATTCACAGGTATTCAGCAACATGATATTTGAGGGGATAACAAAAGATGCTGTCAAGAGCCTTTAGAAAACTCTAAGTCTTAAAAACTTTCAGCTTGACCACTGTACTTATTTGATGGGCACTATGAGAGTAAGCTTTAAATTTGGCTTCTAGCAGATGTATTGGAAAAAAATAGTAACTACTGCTATCTTTACAATTTTAAATTAGTTTTATTTGGCTTCCTGTCAAAGATACATTTCATGTGTCTTGGACGCGTGGTTTTGAATTAGTTAGAAGAATATCTGTGTGGAATCCAAAGCAGCTGCAATTTGAGAATAAAAAATTAAGAAAAAAAATATGAGTTTTGAGACATATAGCCAGACTATGTAGGTGGAACAGGAAAATAATAGTGCAGATGATATAAAAATATCTGGTTAAAAGGTTTTCAGGTCAAAATTTTAATTGACTAATATTGCTACAAAAAAAAAAAAAAGACTGCTTTTGGAGAGAATTCAATATAAACCATATAGGATCCTTCAGAAAATGCATTGGACTGTGTTGAAAACTCTATGAGTTTTGGGAGTTTGCTTTGTAAAGTTTATATTTTTAATGGAAAAAATAAATGTGACAACCTCTTTTAAATGTAAATGGTGTGTGTCTCTCTTTCACAGTACATAAAATAGGAAACACACTACAAAATATGTCTTTCTCTGGAAAACAGAAAGGTTTTGTAAGCTCAAAGTAAACCTTTACAAGTGAAAAAGAAACATTTCTTCAACCTTTTTCCCCTCAGAAAATATGAACTTCATTAGCTGTCCTCTGACACCAGAAAATATGACCTGGGAGGTAGCTGGATTACATGCTTAGAATACCTTAACAAAAAGCAAGAATCAACACTCTTTATTTTCCCTTTATTTTTACAAAAATTCAAATTTTGCCATTGATAACTCCTTAGTGTGCAGCTATTTTTCATTTTTAAAACATATCACAAAAAAGGTTGCCCCACAATTTCATTTTCAAATAAAACATCAATAAACAATTAATTTTTTAAAAATAAAATTCTTTTAAAATTTTGCTTTGTAACAAAGGGAAAGTAATATTTTGAAGCACCTTCTAGTTTCATTTTACTTGTTGGAAGAAATAAATCTCGATGGAAACTAAGAAAGTATGACAGTTCCAACCTGCCAGTTCTAATCCAGTGTTTTGGATGCTAGCAATTGTCTGATGAGAAAGAACTGCACAGAAAATATGAATGGTTATTTATGCTCACAATAAATAAGAAAACACTCTACGAACATACATATCCCTTTCTTTTTCTGCCCACCTCCTTGTCTCCACAGAAAAGCTCTAAGCAGCTCTGCAACCACTTTTTCAACACCACCATATGCACTCCCCACCCTCATTCTTTGAAGCTTCTACTGGGAGCTTCCCTGTCCCTCCCTCATTTCACACTTACAGGGAAAAAAAAATAGCAGCCAGAAGAACGTGTGCACTGACTTTATGTTACATGGAAGAGAACTCTAATTGTTAAGACAAAGCCTTGCAGGGTCTTTAAAAGCATTTCACTGCAGAGTGCTGTCTGCTCTTCAAAACCAAGAAAGGAAGACAAGCTGACACTGAATGTCTTTAGTGTGGTGTGGTGTCCCCAAGAGGGATAAGCTAGACAGGTACTGCTGTAGTCTGTTTTCTGAGCACTCAAAGAATGGCTGGACTGGAACAAGAGTTGTGGAAGCTGGGCTTGATTCTGGAAATGACTAGACTGAGTGGCTCAGGCTACAAATACTAGTAAGTTAGGAAAATGGTCAAGGAGAGATATCAGCCAAGAGTTGTTTCATACACTGGAAGGCACAGAGTGCTCTAAAGTAGACCACTGCCGCTATTAAGCACAAGAGTTACTCCACTGGAAGCAGTATTGAGTTCTTGCTGAGGAATGTGTGTGTACAGCTGGCATTACTCTGTTTTGCCAAGGTTATTGAAAGCCTTGTGTCAGCCTCAAGCCCATTGGCCTGTGATACATGCTCATGGAATAAGTAGTTTATAACATTGACTAAACCTGTGTGGGAGGAAACTGCAAATCACTGTACTCTTCAAATCACGTGTACAATTTATGGTATATAAATGTCTTTTCAAAGGTGCATACAACCCATGGAAACCCCTGGGTCCCTATGGCTGTTCCTAAGTGATCTGTGGGAAGAATTAAAATTCTTGCAGTGTATGAGCAGTAGTCAGAACGCCTGGCAGCGTGAGATCTAGCGTGTACTTGTTCCACTGGGTTATTGTAACTGTGGATAGAGAAATAAACTTGGTAACACAGGACCTAGATTCAGATTAGTAAAGAGCAAATGTCCTCCATGTGCAAATCAATAGACAAGCCAAAATGTAGATCATTAGCCACCTGCCTCCTACCTTTGTGGTGACTGGACTAAAAATATGGGTGTGCTTTGAAAAGTAGTTGTAGTGGCTAAGCCAGCAGGTCAGGCAAAGGTTCTGTTATAACAATAAGGCTAGATTGGCTGAAACAAAGATAGAAAAAGATTATTCTTAGAATAAATACTAATAACTAAGGAATCTGTGTTTTTTGCTAAATAATTACAGAAGCTGTGTTCATGAGGAATTTGGAGATTGTAAACATGAGGTGTAGACAGTGAAAAAGTCTCCATATAGCCACACTTCATTCAGCTACAGTTCAAGTCCCCATCCTTCTCCCTTCTCTGTTCTCAGGCACATGCAGGGAGCAAGACCATGTTCCAGCTGCCCCATTTTTGAAGCTCCACTGGGCCTGTGTTGTCCCACGATATCACTGCTGAGAGGTGTTGAAGCCAGTTGCAGAATCCTTTTGCTCTAGAGGCAGGTACAGACACCACAGAGATGGTTTGCCCTAAAGTGAGAGGTGATGTAGTCTGCCTGAGAAGAACCTGGCAGCCAGGGAAGAGTGGTGAAATGAAGCTTTGCTCTCAGCATCACCCCGAATTTCTCTGACTCTTCACAAGCACTGAAACATTTTAAAGGTGTTGTTATCTTCTAAAGGTTAGGGAAGATTTGAGAATTACCTCTGAAAGAATAAGGCAGTGGAACAAAGTGCTGTAGCACTTTTTGCAAGCCAGACCTTTTTGACAATGCATTCTTCATTGAAAGATTTTATGGTTTTTTTCATTCTCCCTAGATCTCTTCTGGATTGCAATGGAATATTTTAGCATTAAAATTGGGTCATTAAAAATTGTATTTATTTAAAAATAAATAGGCTGTGGCTACCAAATAATTTCCTCCAATCTGTTTTGCTTTTTTTCTTCCTGTTTTTCTCAATACTTGAAAATGTGGGGTGAGGAATACCTGTGTAGCACAGCTGATGTTTTTCACCAAGTTATACTTTCAATCTGATTTCCACTTTTGTTTTATCTATCTAAGCTATACCATGTCCAGAAAAAAAAATTGAAAATAAACTTTAATCTTCTCAATTTTTTTACACCATATTTACAGTTAAACTACACTTTGTATTTTGGTAAAGTTCTGGATGACTTACTAGACATGAATTCCCTCACAGTCCTTTTTTACACTGTCTGCCAGCCCATACTTTTAATTGAGTTTTATGTTCCTAAGGAGAGGATTTAAGCATGCCACATCTCTATTATACACATTCTTTTAACTCTAAATCACTCTGGTCTCATTTTGAGACAGGCAGTCTGTCTGAAAGGAGATTAAGAGAAGATATTATTAGAGATAAAAATTGCTGGTTTGTGTGCTCCAGCAAAAGAGAAGAAAGCTCCTGTGACTGCCAGCCAGAGAAAGGACTGAAACTTCCAGCCTAATTTCAGAAATACCTAGCACAAAATATCCAAAATATCCATGTGAGTGATTACTGGCACTGAATATATAATTATCTGTAATGCTGTGATATGTGGCTAAATATAGCATATTCATATACAGTATGCTGCTGCTTACAATTTTTATTCTGATCAATTCTCATTTTAAGTACTTCCATGCTCTAAAAAATCAGATGCCACAGCTTTGTAATTGATACTGTTTTTCACTAACTTTTCACACCATTTGCTTCTTTTTCCTAATTAGTATTTCTCTTTACAAGAAAAAATACTTGTACTTTTCTCCAGTAAGGACCTCAAAACTAAAGAGTATGAAGGAAGAAACCCTTTCCAACTGATTTTGTAATTTTTCTATAATGCAATTTTCACTCTGGAATTTTCACTCAGGTGGTGGTTCCATTCTCTCAGGCACTCTACAGGGTCAAAGTAAGAGCCCAGAACTTCTTGAGGATATAGCCTGAATAATTCAGTATTATTCTTCTGCCCCTTTGTCTTATTTTTTTAGTTCAATTGAAGTTTATAGGAGCTCTGAATTTCTGCAATCTGCCTTAACTTGCAGAATATAGAACCTATTTGTAATTAAGCGTAGAAAATGTAAATTTGGCTCTGTTGCTTATTACAATTCTTAATGTTAAGGTCAATGCTTTTGGGTAACAATTAATCTCCAGATATGTTCACAGAACCATACATGAAGCTTACATAGCAGCAGCAGGGAGTTTGTAATATCTGATGACATAGTGAGGGTGATTTATTCTCATTCTTTTTTGACTAGATCCTGTAAAGGCTAGATCACATAGAATTGTACAATTTTTTTTTAGGGGGATCATTTCTGTATGTAAAAGCCTAGCTAAATACTTTAAAAGCAATCTGGTCCTTCTGTACTCATTTCAGTAAGCCACTAAGCTGTTGAAAGGCAGAAATTTGAATTTCCGTTTGCCAAGTATTGTTTGTTTCTGTAACACTTTTAATGTCATTTAAAACAATAGTAAGTTAATGAGCTGTTAGGCTTATACAGCGATCTTACAATACTGAGAATTTATCCTTAACAGAAGCATACAGAAAATGGTTCACTAAAGCATGACACAACCTTTCAACAGTTATGATTTTCTGCATAACTACGATGATTTTCATTTTTATAAATATTTAGAGAAATTTAAAATAACTTGGTAGACAAATAGTTTCTCTGGAACAATAATGTCTTGCTTTCCAAAGTTCTGTTTAAACTTGTTCCATGGTACTAGTTGACACTATGTTTTAAAAAATGTTGTGTCTTTCTTGGGGTGATCTAAATTTTTGGCATAGGTCTCTAAAATCAAGGCTAATTCTTATGTTCCTGACTGTGTAAGTAATAAATATATGTGTATTTTATACTCTATATGTGTATGAATGTTTCTAGTATATGGATAAATGTATATGCATATATCTGTACATGAGAGAGACACATGCTTTAAATTGAGAAATAACTTCTCTGTCCTCATATCTCATTGTTAAAACCGGTACAGGAGAACCCTCTTAGTGAGAAATGGGTCCATTTTTTTTTGTATGATCAGTTTTAATCCAATTTTTCAAGACATATAGCAACAGCAAATCAGAATTTGGTTTCTAATCTTTTCAGAGCTCTCAACTGGCATTGCACAGATCAGTTGATTAGTTAGGAGTTTTTTTTTAATGTGGAAATCTGAGACATATCTTTCTAATTTTGTTATTCTTACTGTGCTTGGGCCATCTTTTATTTTGTATTTGTTCAGTCCAGCTTACCTCTTCCTCTGAAGGCATTGCTAGATTTTATTGCAGACAGTCTTGCCACCAACTTCTAGGTGTGAAATCAATGGTACATAAAAGCTTATTTAACTTCAGCTTGTTTTTGTAACACTTCCCAGTAACTATATGTTAACTAGACCTCACAATGAGGTAATTTGTGGCCTTATATGCATATGAAATATTTAGACTGATATAGCTAGGCCTTCAGGTCTATTTCCTTATTCTTTCTAGACACATTATTCCATTCTCTCTAAATCTGAAGCTACTTTCCATGTTGTCTGTGTGACTTCATTTCCAGCAGCACCACGAGTCAGCAGGCTCTGAGGTACTAGAATTTGCCTGTAGATTTGAATGTATCATCATTAATGCATATCAACTCACCATGTTATCCATATGTGGAAGGTAGAATGCGTTCTCTGTTTCCTTTGTGCTGATTTTTGGGCTGAAGCACAATCAAAAGCATCAGTAGTAATGTGCTGTTCTTCTTCTGATACACTTGGAGCCCATGTGCACTGGGTTGTCAAAGACATCACTTGCTGTGAGGTCTGAGCTCTAGAACAAAGTCTAAGCAGGTTGAGAATTCTGCCATCCATATCATGCTGAATGAGAATGAGTTTATACATATTGCACAGCACCCTGGTCTTAAACTGCTAAAAATCATATATATTGAATTATCTGCTAAAACTGCAAGCTGAAGAGACAAAGAAATCCAGAAAATCCAATGTTTAAGTAGTTAATTTTGGGTCTTTGATATAATCTTTCTTCTATTATCCTGTGTTATTTAAACAAGTAAATTGCATAAAAAGTCATGAAGAATTTTCAAGCAGAATACTAATTTAATAATATTTCTTAAAGTGAGAAAAATTTCATGGGTTATCTTTTTTGTGATTCAGATTAGACCGCTTTCTTACTTTTTTAACAAAATATTTTTATGGACATATTCACGAAGAAAGTCAGAAGCTAAAAAATTTTAAACTTTGATGTGAAGGTTTAAAAAAGTTATCCCAAATTATTAAACAGTTTTCAATAACAGGTGTGAGAAAATGAGGAATACTAACATTGTGAGTACATTAAGATCTTCAAAATGTTACCTAAGAAGGGATATTATAGTTATTTTTCCAGTTCATTCAAGACAACATAGGAATAGAAAAAATCCACAAGTACATAAGGCTTCACACACCCTTGCTTCTTGACAACCTCTTGTTTTTGGCTTCACTTCCTTGCCATTACTCTCAGCACTTTTAGGAACATTAACAAAAACTTCAGAACAATACATGCTACTGTCTGTTTGTCCTGCAAATTCACTGAGTGGTGAATCATTAGGTCATCTAGGAAATCTGATTTTCATTCTAGGCTGGTGCTGTTATCTTCTGCTTTAAGCACCACAGTCACAACTAATGTTACTGTGTAGAAAAGTGGTTTTTTTAACAATAAGTTAAAAAAAGCCTAATTAGCCTTTCAAAAGTACCTAACTAACAGTTAAAATCACTTAAGAATTTGCTGATGAGAAGCTAGCACTCAGAGAAAGCTACAATAATTAGGATGCCTTTAAAAACCATCAAAATTAATGAGATATTTGTTGTTAGCAAAAATCAAATCCAAAACCTGGAACTTAGAAAAAAATTCCGTTTACCTGTACAGAAGATAAACACATCCTTTTCAGTGAAGCTCTATTAAAATATTTTTCAAAGAGCTAAGTATGGTTGGTTATAGATTTTGTCCATTTTTCTTCCCAAAATCAAAGGTTAAGTGTGCTGGAAAATGTCCCATGACATGTTCTACCCTTTTTTTTAAAATATTGATTCTTTGCTGCCTATTTAAAGACAGCAAATGCTTTATTTAAACTATCTGTGATTCAGAAAATTAGAAAGATGATTTCAAAATCTCAAGCTGGACATTCTTGCAGTGATATTATCTAAAAAGTGAAATGCCAATTTCCAAATAATGGCTGATAGAGTTTGCCATCTGAGATGTGATATATGTTGCTTTCTTGAAATGGAGCACTCCTTCATTAAATGTCAGGGAATCATCTAAGTATATCCTTTTGAAGAAGTGAGCTAGAGTATTCTGAATTTTTGTCATAAACTTTTGAGAAACTAACCTTTAATAGTCGTGTTGAGTCAGCAACTCATCTTTTACAGGTATTTGAGATTTTTTTCGGTTGCAACTACTTAGAGAATAACTTTTTTTCACTGTAAAGTATATTTAGAGTAAACAAAATAATAAACGTTTTGTAGCCAGTTGCCTAAAAGCTATGACTGATGAAATGAAAATAATTTTTTCTTATTTCACAGAAGAGGTACTGGAAGATGATATCAGGAGCCTGGACTATTCAGGTGCCAATGGGACAGTGTAACCCTTCTAACCATTTTTGAAGAGTCATTTGAAAAGATTATATATTTATAGAGAAACACCTCTTTTATGTCAATGTTGACATAGCCATTCTTGTACTGTCAGGGAGACACTGTATCATTTGTCACTTGATAGTTCATTGCAGTAAAAAGATGGAACATGAATTCATTTGTTAAGAGAGAGTATGTTGAGTTGTGCTGGTAGCTAGAGAGATTTTTATGTTACAGTGAAATACAATAGAGTGATCACTTATACAGACAAAAAATTGCTTTCCAAGAGTCATTTCCCATAGATGTTGATGCACTTGCTCCCATTCATGTTGAGCATGTGAGCGTTCAGTTCAAAGGACAAGAGTTAAAATAAGTTCTTTACGGTTTTTTTCCACTTTGCTGCTTGATAGAAAAGACTTTCACAGCCTTCTGAGCTGTCACTCAGCAGCACATAAAGAATATTACAGCTTGTGGTAAGGTGTGTTAAGTGTCAGTTAGAGATAATTACAACCTTGGTGACCTGTCTTGCCACTAAAACACTTAGCAGACTTTATTTTGTCTTTACAACATGGAGACCGTGGGCACAATTCTGATCCCAGTGATACTGTGGTAAATCAGGAGACACTGCAATGAAGCCAGCCAAATTACAACCTCGTAAATATGATGTAAGGTACCAAAGAAAATCAGATGCTTCACTTTTACGTTGGTTCTGATATTTCAAAACTTTCAGTTTTGTATCCTACTCTTGAATTTTCAAATACAATAACTAGGGACATGTCAGCCAATAAATGTAGTGGGATTCCATTGTTCTCCATGCCAGACAATGAGGAGAAGATCCTGTGGAGATACTTATAATTTCTAAGCATAAAAAATTAATCAAATACCTCTACTTCTGTCATCTAAAGTTGTCCAGGGTTTGAACTTTCATCAATGCCATAGTGCGCACATCCTGTTGGTCTGTGGCCTCAGGAGGCAGGACCTTCTATAAAAGTAACTACCCAAAATTTCAGTTACTTGGGGTCCTCTAGGACAGTGAAAGATTTCAGTACCCAATTCAGCCATATATGATCAAGAATATGTCCTAGTTTCATTGTTTATTCTCTGCAAGTCTGTCACAGATTTCCGATTCCCCCTTCTAGCCCTACCACCAATGGCTCATGGTTTCACATTTTGTATGCAGCATTTTGTATCCAGGCAGTCCTTTCCCCAAACCAGTGAGCAACCATATTGGCTGCCATTCTTAATTTCACACAGTTTATTTACTATTTCCCTGCTTGAAACCCAAAGGAGAGGGGTTTTTTTCCCTATAAATGAAGCCAGGTGAAGTCCCTAGCAGGTTTGGTATAGTTCCTGTGACCAATAACTACCTGCTCTTATTACCATACTCATTTTATTAACCACTGCATTTCCTCCCATTTGCATTTCAGACAGGAATAACTTCCTTAACTGGAAGCACAAGGCACAGAAAATTATTTTAGGTGAGCTGTTTTGGCTTCCTTTGCTATTTACCATATATATTTGTGAAAATTTTCATTGCATTAATAGAAAATAAACAAAATAAAATTAAAGAACATTACCAGATTCACACAGTCTTTTACACGTATTTGCATCTTTCTTCACCAGTGTTTGCTATTTTATTGTGCAAACTAGTTTGTAGGGAATTTAATTTACATCGTTGTGTCACATAACCATGCAGATATTTCTGACAGATGGCTTTGAACATTTTCACACTTTCATTGACTTCCCTTTTCTTGAAGTCCAAGCACTGGCTAAGGAAAAGCTTCACAAGTAGGAGACACCATAAAGGGTTTCCAAAGCTCTGTTATGTTGTCTTGCTTTAGGATTGGAAATAGAATGGTGTACACCAATTGCTAAAGGCTACGAACTGGAGATCCTCAGCTCCTGAATCTTTTATATGCCTCTGAATCTGCCTTTCAGCTTCAGTTATGCCATTTTAAGACCTGATTACCCAGTTTCCTTCCTTCCCAGAGCCATTCTGTGCTCAGCTTTCTATTCCTGTGACCTCATTTTCATACACTGTAGCTGACTTCCAAATTGACCTTGATCTGAGTTACAGGCCATTAGTACCATGGGAAATCAGCAACCTGGCATTTAAGAATGTCATCAGTGAGCAACATGTCTGAAGTCAGTGTAAATTCCACTATTAACTTTCCTGAGCTCCTGCAACAGTTTCTTTGATTAAAAGAGAGATATAATCTGCCTACATATGAATATTCTACAGAACAACTAATGCTGTAGGCATCTCAAAGATTCAAAAGACTCAGTTATGGCTATCACACTTACCATTGCCAACTAGTAACAGCAAGGCAATTTTAAACTAATTTATAAAACCTTCCCTTGCAAAGTGCTGCAGACAGCCAGTTCAAGTACCCTTCAGACTCAGCAGCATAGCTCGTTGCTCAACATTTTCAGCATCAAAGTCACAGCTTAATACTTTAGCCCTCTTGCAGAAGTATTTATATTTATGAGAAGGGTGAAAATGAGAATTTTTTTCAAGGTAATGGCCACTTCTTGAGGTTGAATTGGCAACCTGCATAAGTTGTACATGTGACAGGAACATAAAAGAAAATAAAGCCAAGCATGCCTGCTGTTAAAACAGTCTAGCTGTGGCTTTCTCGATTGAGGCAGCCAGGATTCATATTAAATCTGCATTTTCAGCCCTGGGTTTCTGGTTCTCTTCCTAATTTTGAAAATGAATCGTTCTGTGGCTAAGCACTCTGCTTTCTGCATCTTTTTTTTCAGCTCCATAACTGTTCACATTAACTTGTCTCTGTGGTGGGCAGTCACTATCATGATTTTTATTAATTCCTTTCCTTCCAAAATGTCTTTCACATTTTTTCAATGCAAGTGACCTCTGCTATATAGTATCAATATACAATATGAATTTCAGCTTACACTGCTATATGAGAAGACATCTTTGCCATTGGGTAGGTCTGAACAAAGCATCCTTGGCATGGTGAGAAGTGTTTGTCACGTTCAACCACATTTTACAGCCTCTCAGTTAGTGACATATAACCTTGTTCTAACCATATTTGTACCTTTTATTAAAATTACAGAACAAAATGTATCTGCCTGAACAAGCATGCTGAAGAAAATGACTAAACACCATCCAGGATGAAAAGAGTCAATAAGGAAAAGTAAGTTCAGTCATCTCAAAGAAAGCAGGATCCTTTTCTTTCTAAAATTAAAGTATTCTGATAATTTACAAGTAAACTTCCGTGATGTGCAATACTGACTGCATCCACTTACACCTGAACATGCAAGTTGTCCTAAAAGTAATGGGCAGCTGGCAGGTGAAGTCATGGGGAAAGTGGTAACTGTGCAGTTTTCCTTCAGAGGAAGGAGACCCTGGACATGAAAAAAGGCCCTGATTAAATAAAAAAATCTCTGGGAACTTGTCATAGCAACCTTGTAAAGGGCAGGCAGTTATTGAACAGAGAGGGACAGACCCTGCCCAGGCTGAAATTCCAAGAGCTGCTACTTACTATTTCCTCAGTGCTTTTGTTTATGATTTTATTACATCATAAATAATCTCTGTTAAGCATGCCTAGGTAAATCTAGAACTCTTCAATATGGCACAAAATAATTTGGATAAAGAAACAATGCCAATATTAAATTTAAACTGGAACTGAATCTGTTTTTTCAGAATCATCACTGCTTAAATGATTTTAAAGTACATTTTGCCTATAATTTATTCCTTCACCTGCTGGTTTTAGATAATAAGCAAAATACTAAAGTAAAGAATACTTATTTGCCATTTCCATCTCTCTTAACACCAGAAAGGAGGAATAAGGCTGATATTTATATAGGAACTTGGAGAGATCTCAGTATTATGAACAAGCTACTACAGTAATGATTGCTAACACTTAAAAACCAAGAGAGAAACAAGCAAAAGAGTTAAGAACCCTCAATAACAGAAAGAATGTTCTCATTAGGGAAGCCGTTATAAAATGGCATGTCCAGGATTGTTGCAGTTCAGAGCTGCACACTTAAAAAGCTAGTTATTGTTAATTCTCCCCCTGCTTTCCAAGGCTGTCTCAGGTCTCTTTAAACAGGCAGCCCTTCACAGGATGCAAATTTGCAGGTTATAGCTTGTGTCACAGAAACTTATGCAGCTGAGTACTCCTTCATATCACACAGCTTCACTTCTAGGTCCTGAAATGAGGCATCAAGAATTAAATTAAGGCTTTACACAGAATGCAATAACAAAGAAAAAGATTAAGAAGAAAAAAAAAAAGCAAGACCTGTGCTGTAAACAGTGCAAACACTTCAGATTCAAAATGATTCCCAGAAGTCCTGGAGAACTTTTAATAAGTAGAAGTAGAGCCATCTTGTTAAACCAAAGGTATTAGAAGTAGTGTCCCAAACAGTTTCAAAAGTCCTACACAGTTAACTTATTTGGGATCATGCAATTTTGGCTCAATCCCTGATACATCCTTATGTCATCTACTTTCTTCCTTTTACTTTGATATTGGATACCACCAAAAAAAACCAACCCTATTGTGTGGTTTCAAAACCTTACAGAACTGAGAAGTATGATCTTCTGCGATTATTCTTAAGGAATTTCTTTTGATTCCTCTGTTAAGTTCACAGTATAGGCCAACCTGAGCACAAAATATTGTTGTGAAATTTTGAAAGAAGAAAAGCTTATCAAACAACTGCTTTTCAGCTTAAAAATGTCAATAACTTACTGGTCTCAGACTATTCATCAATGCATCTGTTTAAAATCAGGGATTTTAATAAACAAAATAATAATAATAATAAATGCAAATTTTAGAGGCATGGAGAATTACAACAAATAGCTGAATTGACTGACAGTAGAAGTGTGAATTTTAACTGATGAAAAAGAGTTTTTTCTTAATATTTTGGCAATTTTTCAAAAAATGTTGTGTATGGAAGTATTTTCTCTTACTATGATTTTTTTGGGACATTAGGAGAAGAGGAGCTCTTCATTAAGGATACCCTTCTATCTGAAGCTCATTTCTTCCTCTTTCAGTTAGGCTACTAAGTGCCTCAATTGTCTGTAGCTGAACTTAACAGTGATGTTGAATGCAGTACAACTTTTAAAAACTTAATTTTCTCTTCTGACTTTAAGAAAGTTAAGTAAGAATGACATTTAAGATTCTTCATACCAATAGATAATTATGACAAGCATCTTATAAGCAAAATGTTGTTTAACCTAAAAGAAGCAATTCTGTAGATAAATTTTCCTGAAATGCTGGTAATATTTTAGAATTAGTATCTGGCAAAATATTTTCAAACACCATGCTAATAATTTGAAACATATTAGCTATTTGAAGGAATTCATCATGTATGAACTTTACTTACAACATTAACTTGCTGCAGATGGTAAAAATTATATTGAATCTGATTGGTGTAAGAATAGGGCAACATCTGGCAGCATAGTATGAAATAAAGCTGTGTTTTCCATTACAACATAAGCATTTTAAACTTTTCATTTTTTTTTCCAAATCTCTTCATGTGGGGTCTTCTGAGAATTCTATCTCTTAACACCACAGAGACAGGTGGACAAAAAATGGCATGTTGGAGTCTAGAGAATGAGAATAGCTAGAAAGATGTTGGTTCAAACATGCAAATTCTCTGCATTTAAGAAGACTGACCTTAGTGGAGCCTATCAATAATCAAGGACATAGCAGCAATGAAGAAAGAGAGAAATTAGAAGGGTAAAAAATGGATTTTGAAGAAAAGAATTAAAGAATTTTAAAACTAATACCCAGAAGCCATGAAAATACATTTTGAAGATGACTGTAATAGAACCAACAGATCTTCTAAATCCCTACAAAGCAGTGAGGGAAGATAAGAATACTGCTGAGAAGTTAAATGACTTTTTACATTAGTTTTTACTCAAATATTTTTGGAAGATTACTATAAAACCTGCTGTTTTCTGATATATCACAATGTGATTCTACTAAAGCCCTACATGCTGCAAAAAGTTTTCTGTAACTTTATGCATGACAACCAAAATGTATGAAACCTCAAAATTACACCCCCCCAAAATTTTTCTTTATTGCATAGAAACAGAGGAGAAAAAAAAATAGTGCCTCATATATTTAAGAAATTGAACTAATGATCATGAAGTTTATTGTCTCTTTCATGAAGGTTTTCTGGGTCATTAACTTATCACCAAAAAAATTTGAACTTTTTCACAATTTCTCTCAAGTACCTTGAGATTGCCATATTTTAAAAGGGGAAAAAAATCTTCACAAGCCAATCGCTTGCTAAGGTTAATAAAATTTTAAAAACTCCAACAACATAATTTCTTTAGACCTTCAGAAATTCCAATTCCTCAGGAAAGGATACTTAGTATTTTCCTGTATGTGTGGGAGAAAGCAGGATCAAAAAACATCTAACAGAAAAAAAAAGGGGTTTAGGATAATACAGACTACTCTCATTATAGAAAAAAGGATTAAATGATTGACTGAACTTTCTCATTATAGCTTCACTTATTCTTACTACTGAACTGAGAGGGAGGGCAATGAAACAGAAATCTGAAAAATGCAGGAAAAGCTTTCTATTATTCAGCTATAAGGACAACCACAAAGAATTTAAGGAGGAGAAGATGAACTAGATGAATGAATACCAGAAAAACAAAATTTATCATTGACAATCATGCTGGAGGGAACTACCTGAAAAATGTGGGGTACAATGCAGCTGTCTATATTACCTATATCTAAATTAAACAATGGAGTCCTTACCATCCTACAGGTTTCTTAGCAGAGGTCATCATTAATGTGCTACTGAAAAAATAGGCAGTAATATGTCACATTGCAATATATGACAACAACTTGAATTATGACTGAATGGACAAGGCCTTTATTGAAATCAATATTTTTCCAGAATACTGCCCATAACAAAAGTATACTTTATAGGAGGATGTGAAAAGCAGTTGAGAAGCAGAAATAATCAGCATAAAACAACAAATAGGTTTAGATATGTATGTCATGAATAATAATGTTAAATTGAAAAGCTTTCTTTTTTTTGTTATAATCAAGAATAAGAGATCCTTAGCTTGTAAGTGAAAAAATCCAAATCTGAAAAAGTAAAACAGCTTTTTTTATATACTATGAGCAAAATCATAACATGCTTTACTAATGGAAATAATTCACATAAAAAAAATAAAAAGCATAGGGCGTGTGTCAATCAAGACTACTTGATGTTGTTAGCAATTTTTAAAGGGATATTTATTTTTACCTTCATGCTTTAACTCAGGCTGTAACAGTAAGAACAGGAGTTTTCTTCAGATTACTCTGCCTCAGAGGTATTTTAAATTTCTCTCAAGTACCTTGAGTCAGCCACGTTAGGAGACATACATGGCCTTTCATGGTCATTCCTACATTCTGATGTTTCATTGCAGCATATAAATAAAAACTGATGGAGAGGAAAATCAGAAACACGAGATAGAAAATACAGCAGAAATATATTTATATTGAACAGTAGTATCTGTCATTTTACTGAAGGAAAGGCAGTTCCTCTTTTACAGAGCACATGAAAGTGTCTTTCATCATGAGGAAGAGAGGACTTGAAGTGCGACAAATTATGTGTGAGAACAGAGCTGGAACTTACCAGGTTCATAAGGAAAAAATCAATTTTGTCCAGTTGACATTTAATTGTGGTAGACTGTTTATCGTACATTTTTGTGTGTGTCATTATTTCTCACAGCATTCAAACCTCATATATTCAAAAATAAACTTTAATGTACTAAGTCCTGATCCAAAACTCCCTGACCTTCGCTGTTGTTGTATAAGAAAAACAGTCTTTGCATCCAAGAGCTTGTGACCATACTCCACCAACAGGAACCTTCTTTACAGACAAGAACTCTGAAAGTACATCCTGAGATGTACTTCTACATGCTGAGACTTTTGGTTTTAGCTAATATCTGAAAAGCCAATCTGAGATACAAACCTTTTGGAAAATTAAGTCTGTAAGGCACTCCTAGATTCTGAATGGTACCAGTTTTGCAATTAGTTTTGCACTCACTTCTTCTTTAAGATCAATTCAGCGTGCATTGTTAAAAATCCACAGAATCAGGTTCTCTGCAGAGCTAGAGCTGTAAGGATTAACTATGCAGTAGTATTTTCTTAAAAAATACTGAGATTAATCACCTTTTTTTTTCTGTTTCAGGAATATGTTAATCTAAATTATGATAATAAATCATGTCAGTAAATGGTCAGTCGGTACCTACAATTGATGCACCTATAGTTAGTGCACTAAATGGGTGATGAAATAGGAAACATCAGTCTGGTCAAGAGCTTATTGTAGACGTTTTTATCTTGGACCAAAAAGCAGCATTGTTCTGCCTGCAATTTTCTAACTATTTCTGTGCAATTTTCTAAGTAGGGAAGCAAACATCCTGCTCTTATAACTTAATGATTCCTCAAAGTTGGAGGACAGAAAGGTTTTTTTATGAGGCATTGGAAAGCACATATATATATATATGTGAAGAGGATCTGTGATCTCACACATAAAGTACTGTAGTCAGAAGAAATTAAAAGTATAATCTGAAAGTTTATCTCTAATTATCACTTTCAAATGTTCAATATAAACATTCTATGTAGTGTACAGAAGATTACAGTCTTCTCCACTAGCACAGAAATGCATATGCTCACACCCACCAGCTCTCTGCTTTGTTGCAAACTATGAACAGTTAAGCATTTGCTGTGATTTAGCTAATGTCCTTTTACCATATAAAATGCAATCGAATTCATTGTGTATGTGCTTGAAAGGGAAAGAGACACAAATGATTTGGTACTAAGCCTTTTTTCTTCATTTCATATTGCTAAAGCTGTCTCTGGAGAAATAAAGAGGCTTTTTTTCTCTTCTTTCTTATAATGGGATTCTAATGAGAACTTTAATTAGTATCATGAATTTTTTCCTTACTTCTAGATTTTAAAGTAATCATACAGTATTTCTCAGTCATGATTTTCTATTGTATCTCTATCACGTTATTTCTCTAAGATAATTTTCATAGTGCTGTTTTATTTCAGATTTTGTTAACCCATTTTATTGCCATAATGATTGGAATCAAAATAGTCAAGAATCATCAGATTCTTGTTAGTAGCTTGATTGGCAGTCATCAACTGGAACATTTTCTCAATTACAGCTGCGTGTAAAGATTCTGGTAGAAAGACCTTGTCCTATTCAGTGTATGCATGAAGTGGTCATCTCGAGACAGATTATTCCTCCCCCCTTTAGTTATTTCTTGATTTTTTTTACCAAAAATAGGTATTCTGGAAAAATCCTTTTTCACTTCTTTCCCATCTTTTTTTTGGTTTTTTTTTTTTTCCCCATGTGCCATTAGCATGTGCCATTTCTTCTGAGATTAAAACAAAACCTTTTTACCAGAACATATCTTTCTGATGCAAACTCTGCTTCAGTTAATTTCTTGACGTTTATTTTAAAAACTCACATTTAATGGGCCTTGTCCTGTAGATGTCGCACACTTTTTTGACAGTCTTGAATACAATTCCATTTGTCCTGGAACACAATGAGCCTGGGAGATATGAGATATGCAAAATTGCCATTAAAAACCTCTGTATTTTTGTCATTACTTTTCTGGAATACGTCTTTCACAGTCATTAAAAAAAGAAGCAATTACCAGTAAGTCCATGAAAAACAGTACAGGGAAGCAGATTTTTCCAGTGTTTTATTGCAACGTTAGAAATCCTATGTACCATTTTCCACAGGGATGTAGCAAATAAAAAATAAACTGAAGTTGGTAATTAGAGAAATTTAGCTGAGACTTGTTCAGCTTATTAAGCATTTAATTTTGTGTAGAAAGTGAGAAATCATTAGCACTTTTATTATCCTGAGTGTAAAAAACACAAACGCTTCTGGAAAGGAGGCTGTACAATTGTCTTTAAAAGATTTGGTATTCATGTTCTCTCCTGAAATGTTTGTGTAGCCTAACTAAACCTGTAGTTTGACTTCTACAATAAAACTACCAATTGGCAACAGCAATTGCACCGGTGGCTTAAAAAATCCTCAAATTGTTCCTCGCTCTTCACTAGAAAACAAAGCTTCTGTTTCTATTTTGAAGATTGGACTGACTCTGCTGTAAAAGGTTTTTCTGGTAAAACTCTGTTTAATGGAAGAGCAGAGAGGATCAAATCTGGCATCCTCTGGCGAGAAGGACTTGCCCTTGCTAAGTGATGCTGCTGCTACCCTCACCTCTGCCTTGGCCTCCCGAGGGACTCCACTCGTCCTCCTGCACACAAGGAGCTGGTCTGACATGAGCACACCTGGGCTGGGCTAGCTGGGGCAGTTGCCTTGACATCAGGGTGGGAGAGTGCGTTGTCAGCCTTGCTATGCACACATCATATAGATCTCTTAAATCCAAACAATAATCAGGAGAACAAAATAATTTTTAAAGTACAGGAAAACATTCAAATCAAGGTCAAAATGTGGTAAAAGTATCAAGTTCTAATTTAAATTATATTCTAAGCTACTTCAAGTAGATATGTGTTTTGAGAGTGTAAGAAAAGTATATAAAGACTGAAGTTTTGTTCTCTTGGTAAGAAGTGTTTATCATTTGAACTGCAGAAGGGAGCAAGCTTGTTAAATGTGTGCATTTCTCACCACAACTCTGCAACTCCCAAAGTCACACATCAATTCAACTTGTCTGATAGAAATAGCTCCCATGTCTCCTGATGCAGAGTCTAGTATCCTATCCTAGAAGTCCAAACCCCCTCTGTTAATAAGGTGTATACAGGAGTTTATTCCTTCAGGTCAGAAGTTTGCACCTACTCCAATCTACTAATACCCTGAAGATACTAAATCCGACTGCAAGGGTCAGTTCTATTCAAGTGTAGCTTTTGTTTCTTAGCAGAGTAAACTAAAGGAAAATTGGATGTGCTATCCTTTCCAAAATATTACCAAACTGGGCTTGTTTTGTGGTCTTCAGTGGAAAGTATTACTATAGCTGGCTCTTTTAAATGCATCAGCAGAAAAGAAAAGAATTTCAGGAATTCACATCTATTTTGAGGAGGTAAATACTGGCAAAATGCAGTTGTCTCAGTGAACCTGTATTTTTTCACCACCTACCTTCCTCACTATGTAGGGCCCCTCTTACCTAAGGCTGTCGCAGAGGTGTCTTCAGTTAGCACACACATTTCACTTTAAAAGGGAAAAATAAACAAAGTTAAAAGCTTTTCCTTCAAGTATCTCACTCTATTCACTCTATTCTATTCTATTCTATTCTAGTGTATATCTACACTCCTTCAGCCACTCTCTAATGATTTCCTGCTGCGGTTGCACTCGTGGCACTGCGAGTTTGTGCCAGGAGCTGCACTTTGCAGCTTCAGCAGAGCGTGACAGATCCATGTGTGGTTGTCACAGAAGGATGCATTTGCATGTGATAGCCACAAGTGTATCCCTGCTTTCCACTGGAACAACACTTTAGAGCACTGCTGGCACAACGAGGAAGGAACTGCAGAGCACTGTATGTACTGGTGGCAAAGCTGAGGCAAGGCCATCGTCCTGCCAGTTTGCAGTCATTTTCCCTAATGAGTTTTCCACTTTGCTAATTCAAAATCTCAGCGTGCTTAGGCCTCAAACTCTCCTTGTAAGGAGATTATTCCACCACTGAGTGCACTTTGCAGTCAGAATTTAATCCTATTTTTCCTCTCTATAACCAGAAATTTATTATTTTTCTCTTGACTGTCTTCTTTGTTATATTATTTGATCATATAATATACAACCATTCTTAGTGCTTTTGTAATTCTGGAAGGGAGTTTATTCTCGATTTAGGTGCATCATATCATATCTTTCTGCTAACAAATGGCCCATAACAGTATAAAATGTCATTCACAGATATCAAAAGTCATTATAGGGACCCATTGATTTCAGAGAATTTTATGTGAATTCGACCCTTAGAGAGGTTGATTGTTCTGTCACAGAAATCATCTGCCAGACTGATGTTTGACAGGATCAAGCAAACAGACACATTATTTAGCTGCTCTACAGCCCAGTGCCTCTGCTGACAAAAATTGATTAATATATTTGGGGTTTTTTTCATTCTGCATTGCAATGTCATAGCTAATCTATGGTCCATCTGATCTCTAAATCTCTTCCAGCATGCCTGCCCACTAAAATCTCTACTCTATTGACTATCTATACGTTTGAATTATCTCCCTGTGGATGTGTTATACTAAATTTGCCCAAGTTAAATTTTAATTTCCTTTTTCTTCCCTACTCTGAATTCTTCTTGGCATTTCTCTTCCTTCATTGCTGCTCACCACCTTTTATAATGATAAGGAGCCGTATATTTTGGTACTGCTTTACAGAAAATTCAACTAAAATCACAACCAGTTATTGTAAAAGAAAGTATTTTAATTTATTAGCCATTAGGAATAACTTTTAGGCTTTTGTGTGCTTTATGATACTCCATAATTCACTGACTTTTAACATTTCCCTCCTGAAGGAATCTGGTCTACTCAACAGGAAGCCTTAATTGGAGAAGAAGAATCTGCAGAGCTAAAAAAGCTGGTTCTAATAGGAGTCAGATTTTACAATGAAAAGGTTGAAATGTTGCAGGGAGAAAGTGGCTCATTACCAGAAAAAATGTCTGAATCCCAAAGGGTATGCATTTTCCCTGAAAAAATGAATGTTGTCAGGGAAGAAAACTCACAATTTATTATTAACAGCTAATAGTTGCATTCCTTAAAAGTGGTAGTGGGAACATAAACAAAATGTATTTATTTTCCAGATTTTTATTAAACTAAGAACTTCTCAGACTGTAGATAACATTATTATTATTCAAAAAGGTTAAATTATTAGTTTCCTTATATTCAATTTTATGCATTGTGGAACATTTTATACATATGTGTAACTTCAAAAGCATACAATAAGACCACTTCTAAGTCTTCCCTGGCAATAGTGGTGTTACATGAGATTAAGAAACAACAGAGTGTTTTCCACAATTGTGAATCTTATATTTCTATTTGGGTGCCTGAGATTTCATCTTAGATGCCTGACACCTGAATTTGATATCAATTATTTTGTCTAATTTAGACATAGTTTGTCGTGTGGTCTATTTATTCATTATAAAAACAGAAACTCCTGCTGTATTTATTTCAGACCAATATAATATCATCAGAACACCTATTCAAAGAGAAGAAGCACATTAATTTTTTCCAAGCCTTATTTTTGGTGCTTGCTAGACAATATTAACATTCTAGGATGTACTTGACTAATCTTGTCCATCCTAGAAGCCACAGGTCTTCCAGAAATACTTTAATATCTCCTATATTGTGTTTTTAATTAGATCATCTTAGTCAGGAGTCTTCATTTCCCTTCTTTACACCAAAGACTCAGTTTTGCTGAGAAGAATAAAACATACTTCCTCTTACCAAGAACATTTACTGCAGCAGGACATAAGGAATGCGAATCTTCATTACCTGTGTGTTATCTGGCCTTCATTTCCATTCTAGCCCTAGGTTTATCACTTGTTTTTGTCTTACATCACAGAGGAAGAACATCTTTGAGACTGAGGCTGTCATTCCCAGTGGGCACTTTCCAGCACACTGGGGCCCTCCTTTATTTGAGATTTCCTGGCACTCCAGTAAATAAGCAGCACATGCTGACAGGGCTGCAATTTCAGAGTACCTGCATGAAGGTGCTGGAATCAAGAGCTGAGGCAGCTACAGCAAAAGTATCCTTCAGAAAATGGATTATCTAGAGTTTACAAGGCAAGAATTTATAACCACCAAGGTTAAGTCAGGAAGCTATTCAATATATTATCGACTTAGATTTTCCAAAGAAAACCTTCCCTTTCTCTGCATGATCCCATAAGTGGAATTTTTGCAGAGTTTGGATCACCCTACTCCACCTCACACTGTAATTTTTTGTATGTGCAAGGCTGCAGTGGACCAGGATAAGGAATGCTGGCAAACATATTTTCTTCAAGGTAATGACAGATCAAATGGATCCTTGTGCTGCCAGTAACACATGCTAGGAAGAGTACTTTACCAATAAAAACAAAACCTAATGTAAGACTGTTGTTATTTAATAATAAATAATGTTTTCTTCTGGATAGATTGTCAACTGCTCTACAGACAGGCTCTTTTCCCTTTTCTCTATGTACATGAAGAGTTTTTCCCAGAGTTTTTGGAGCCTTTTAATTTATATCAGGCACCATTTCCAATTTAACTACTGTGGATATTTTATTTTACTGCATTCCTATGAATGAAAAGAGAAATTTAACTAGAGAGATGGACTGATTAAATTAATAAACATTCATCATTAACATTTATTCTCAGGGCTGGGTAAACTGAATTATTATTGGAACAGACATTACAGGCATGTTTATGCAATGATTTCATGAGAGGGCTGGTTTGGATTTTTTAAAACTGGTAGAAAATTTGTTCTTTCATTTACACATATCCCCTCTCAGGGCAAGAAGACAAAATTCCCTGCTTCTAATGGTATAAATGCATAGCACTGCAGAATATACTGGGACTGCTACAAAGTTTTGTCAACACAGCTATCATTAAAAAAAATTCAAAGAAAATTGTTAATCTCATTTAGAAAGAAGGCATATGCACATTTTTAGAATTTTTCTGTATTTGTCAAGCCCAAGATTATGAGCATTTTTCAAGATTTACATAGCTAAAATTTAAGTTAAAGCTTTCAACCGTCTTCTAACAGTGGAAAGAAAAAAAGGACAATAATTTATATTGGTTTCTATTTAAGAAGAACACTTTAAAATACATAGGAGATAATTAGTTCTATTTTCTCTAGGTTCTCTGAAATCTTCTACTTCACATGACTCTATTCCTCTCTGAGCAACAAGTCTTTTCTCAATGCTTTATTGTACTACAAGAAGTTGTCCCTTCTCAAATACTCTTCTTCTTATATCGTGCATAAGCTGCCTTCTGCAGAAAAGGAAGGAGCAGCACAAAATGGTACAAAATGGAACAACAGATTTGAAAAGACAGTTAATTGTGCTCTGAACACATCAATTAATTCTGACTGAAAAGATCTCAGAAGTCTTGCACTTTAAATAGATGGTTTGTGAGATGTTTACTGGGTAAGTATATATGTAGGTATTCTGTGTCCTTTTTACAAAGATCCTTAGTTATTACTATAACATAAGCAAACAGGAATAGATAAAAATATTTAAATAGTAATCTAATAACAAATAATTCTAAAAGGAGAAACATATGAGAAACAAATAGAAAAACATTAATTTTAATTATCTCTTTATTCTTTGGGCTTACATGAAATGGCCACTGAAAATTAGATTTTTGCTTCTTCAGGCTGAATTATTGGCTAAAGATTTACGCATTTTATCTTAATCTGATTTGCCATTCTTAGTGTTCTAATTTTTGTCAGTAATAAAAGCATTTATTTTATGTTCTAATTTCATTATTCCAGGTTTTCAAATGTGGTATTTCTGTTTCAAAATATATAAAAATACAGTAGAAATAAAATGAAGGTGTTAATTTATATTCACACGTAAAATACTTGCCATGTTTTCTATATGTTTCTGTGGATTGTGCTTCAATCTCAGATACACTGGATGTTGGATGCCTCTCAAGCTACTTCTAAATCACTTTTGAATTACTGTTTAACAACCTTGTATTGAATCTGTGTTTCTGATAGTTGTTAGTACAGATATACTTTTCCAAAACAGCAATATCATAGTTGTTGTTTTATTAATGTGAAAACACAGCTTTGGGCACGGATTCAATATATGCAGTTAGGCAATTAGACAGTGGATTGTGTGTGATGCATTCCAAACATGAACAGTTTGCCACAAGATTCCCAAGCACCTACATGCAAACCAGTAAATTAATCCTGATTTATTGACAGATATTTTGGCAAGCACCAGAGCAAACTCCATAAATTTTTTTCAAAAGGGAAGAAAGAATTAGGAGATGGGGAGGAACATCTAGATGTGAGAGTGGAATAAATAAGCCTTGAACTGAAGTACTTAACTGAATCAAATTACAGCGGTTAGTGCGGGAAGCAATCTCCTTTCCAACAGTTCCCTCTGGCAAATTTGCAAAATCAGGTATAGTCTTAAAGTTAACTGAACCACTGAGGAATGTTTCCAGGAGAAAGTATGGTTCCAATGTCCTTATGAACCACAGTTACCTGGGTGAGCCTTTTTTTTCGTTTGTCTTCTCTTGTCCACAGGAAGGAGTAATTTATTTTCCATTTCCTCTGGAATGCTTTCCTTTCTTCTCCATTGTACTCCAGACTGTTACTTGTCAAGCCATCTCCTTTTGGTCTCCAACTATGCTGTTTGCACTGAAATCTACTATATTGTCTCAACTGCTTGAAAAGGACTTTTTAATAGGGAACTGAGTCTGTTTCATGATTTCCATAGCAAAGGGTGGATAAAGGGAAAATAATATTATGAAAATAAACAAAAAAATATCATTTCAACTTTGAATTGTTGTAATAAGATGATGTAGTAAGACCCAGATAAGGAAATGTAACAAATCTAAAATACTGTAAGTATTTTAATCTGGTCCATAGCTACAGTCCTATATCTTTGCTTTTTTATTCCAAAACCTGCTGGAAATACAGTATTCCATCAAATCATAGCTGGTATATGCACCTAATACCTGGGATAGTTCTGCTGAAAAGGAAGTGAATGAACTGGGAAGTGGAATCTTTGTAAATTATCTAAATTCATGACAGGAACAAGATTGATTGAACTTTTTGGCTGCAAAGACATTGACTATAGCTATTCAGTTAAACTTCTGATAACCAACCAGAACTGGAACTAGAAAGTAATATGGTGAAAAGAACTTTTGAAATATTGATGTTGAAGGTAGGGTTGACTTCTTTATGGAAAGGCAGGTAGATTATTAAATGAACAAAAGAACTGTCTTGCACAGAGCCCTGCATTTCAGCACTGAAGGGAAAACTGACACATCAAGTTTGTATAACAAAGGGAAAGAGTTTATCAGCCTCTAAATGCATTATATAAAGATGATAGTTAATGCTTGTAAAAACTACAGTGGTTAAAGGAAAAATAGTCTTAGCATAAAGAGCCTAAAATTGGCCAAGTTCAACCAGATACAGCATTCAGAGAAAATGAAAAGCAGCAGAAGTCTGTTCAAACATTCAGAGCTTTCTTCTGCTTGTACATGTATACAACGTATACTAAATTTGTATATGTTATTTGTGAGTTTTTAGTATTGTTTTCAATTGAAACATTGCTGAAAAATTTCAAGTATTGCTGTGTATAACACCCTACAGAAAATGCCTCACCATTAGTTGCACACAGAAAAACATAACACTTAAGTGGGAAAAGGGAATGTAACTTCTGTTTCTGTGTTTTCTTCAATTCATGGGACCTGGGACAAGAAGGTCATCTTCTACAATGGCCTAAAGCTAGAGCACTCACTTGTTAAGCAGCAGACACAGCTTTTGTTCCACTGGGAAAATATCTTTACGGGACACAAAGCTGTCTATTCCTGAAATTACATTATTCTCTTCAGCCCCTATAAAATTTAAGATACCGAACACATTGTTTAAGACAAGGATCAGAATACTTGTCCCTCACTTTTTCAAGCCCCAAGCACTGCTTTCTCTGTGCTTTCTCTGTGCTGCTCCTTCCACCAAAGTTGTTCCTTCTATTCCTGCCAGTACAGAATATAGCTTGTGAACTAAGGCATTTCCTGGGAAGTGACAGGTCTGCATCTGCAACACCCAGAATAGAAGGGTTATAGGCAAACAAGTGGATTTCTTTCTGAGGATTTCTTTTCTGTAGAATTATCACTATTTCATCTTCCTCCTTTAAAAAAAAAATAAATCCATCTGTAATTTCTTGCACCTCAAACTATGGAACAAACCTTGTCCCTGGCTGCCTGTTTGTGGTGAGCTGACCCTGACTGGTACAAGGTTTTCAAGAAGCCCCTCTTATCAGGCAGAGAAAATATGATGAAAAGCTCATGGATTGAGGTAAGGACAAACAAATCACTTTCCAATCACCTTCTCGGGTAAATAGGCTTTACTTGGGGAAAAATAGCTTAATTTATGGACAATTATTTATAATAGACTAGAGTAGTGAAAAATAAAATCCTTTTCCTTACTCCTCTCCCCAGATTCAACTCCACTTTGGATTTCTCTACCTCCTCCTCCTGTGTGGCTCAGGGAGATGGGAAATGAGGATTGTGACCACAGTGCTTTCTCTGTGCTACTTCTTCCTCCTCATGCTACCTTCTCCTGCTCCAGCATGGGATCCCACCCACAGGAGACACTCCTTGAAATTCTCCAAGTGCCCGTCCCGTGGGCTGCAGTTTTACACAAACTGTCCCTTCCACAGGGTACAGTCTCTCAGGAACAGGTTGTTGCAGTTCCCCACAGGGTCACAAGTCCTGCCAGCAAACCTGCTCCAGCGTGGGCTCTTCTCTCCACCAATCCACAGGTTCTGCCAGGAGCCTGCTCCCCAGTGGGCTTCCCAAGGGGTCACAGCCTTCTTCAGGCATCCACCTTTTCCAGCGTGGGGTCCTCAACAGTCTGCAGGTAGATCTCTCCTCTCCTCTACTGTGAACCTTCATGGGCCACATGTGGACATCCTGCTGCACCACGGGCTGCACCATGGGCTGCACGGGAATCCCAGCTCCAGCATCTGGAGCATTTCCTTCCCCTCCTTCTCCACTGACCTTGGTGTCTGCAGGGCTGTTTCTCTCACATATTCTCACCCCTCTCACAGGTGGTGCACAGTGATTTTTACCCTTTCTCAAATAATGTTATCATTACAAGAAATAATGTATGGATGTTACTTCTTGGCTCTACTTTGGCCAGTGGTGGGTCTGTCTCAGAGGCAGCTGGAAGCATTTCTGTCTGGATGGTGGCAGCTGCTGGTGTCACAGAAGCCACTCCTGTACTTCCTCCACTATCAAAACCTTGCTCTGCAAGCCCAATACATTGTTAAAATAACTACTCCAAAGACTGTTCCTAAATTCTAGAACTTTCTTAAACTTGGGTGCTGTAAGTACCAAGGTGATCAGGCTGGGGCAATATTATTTTGGAGCAGATTTACAGATGCATGAAGAATTTCTTTAATAAAAAGCAGCAGAAACACCTAGGAGAGTACAGTGACTTTGAAGCAAGAAACCATAGTGTGATTATCATCGGGTGAATTCCTCTTAAAAATATTTTATTTTAATGTAACCTTTACAGTAAAGGAACTCATCAAAACAACAATCAATGAAATCTGCAATTCCAGGGCAAAGAAAGAAGAAAGAAAACTGCATTCCCTTACCAATGTCTTTCCTTGTGCTTGTTTCCCCTTCTTTTTTCCCTTTCTCTTCACTTCCTTAACTCTAGCCCTGATTTCTCTCCTGATTTATTCTGCAGATATTCATATTTATATTAGAACCTCTTTGTTTTTTTCTTTGCATTCAAACCTTTTTCCACCAACCACCAGTGCTCCACAAAATGCTCCAAGCTTGAGGGTCAGTAACAACCATTTGGACATCCTCCCCTCTAGTAACTTCTCCACAGGCACATAGATCAGTGTCCTCTTCATGCTTCTCAGCAACATAGTATTTATTAAATACATTTTCTGTGTCATATAGATAGAAAAAGAGAGATGATCTCAACATAAAGGTGATTGAAAAGTACCCAGGGTGATTAAGGCTCAGTAGTGCTTGAATGTTTCCAAGCAGCTCTGACCCATAAAGGAGAGCTGGTCCTTCACTAAACTTCATGGAAGGCATAAGGAGTTATTAGTTGGTGAAATTTGTAAAACAAAGTACATACTTATCTAGGCTGGTACTGATTTCAATAGCCAGCTGGATTTAAAAAGGAAATGATAAAATCATGTAAAGATAGACTCTGAAAACAAGGCATTCCTATTTTCAGGGATGAGTGGCTCATAATAAAGAGTTATATAGCAACCTACCAAAACAAAATCTGTAGGGCTTAGTGGAGCATGAATAGAAACTTGGAGGGGAAAACAAGGACAGAACTGGATAACACAATATTTTCAGAGGGAAAAAAAAAGAAAGTGGGTGAAGGCTATTCCTATCAACTTATATCAAAATAATGTCAAAAGCTATTTTTGAGGAAAGGGCAGGGAAGGGAAGTGCCGGGAAGGGAAGGGAAGGGAAGTTCCGGGAAGGGAAGGGAAGTTCCGGGAAGGGAAGTTCCGGGAAGGGAAGGGAAGGGAAGTTCCGGGAAGGGAAGTTCCGGGAAGGGAAGGGAAGTTCCGGGAAGGGAAGTTCCGGGAAGGGAAGTTCCGGGAAGGGAAGGGAAGGGAAGGGAAGGGAAGGGAAGGGAAGGGAAAGGAGTTGTTTTACTTTAAATATGTACTACAGGCATTAGAGGAAATAACGCTATTTAAATCCTAGATAGAAAAGACTTTCTGATCCATCTGTTTTCCTTTAAACACATTGTCATCATCACAAATGGAATTCCAAGAGCAAAGGTTGCACACAGTTATTGGGCACTTCTTTATCACTTCATTATTAGCAGAAATTTACTTTGTTTTTTAATTATCTTTTTAACTGAATAAGAATTTAGGAAGTGTTAAATGCAGGATTTTTTTATATCAAAGACCACAAAGGAGAACTGTGTACTGTTTCACTATTTGTTTTATTTGTGTTTCTTTGCTTTTTAGTGATTTCTAATGTTTCTTTCTTTTGAATAATTTTCTCATTGTAAGTATATAATTTCATCTTTACCAGTCTTTTTCAGAAATAAACATGAGATACAGCACTCTGCACCTGGGATACTACAAACCCAGAATATGGTTTTCAGAGTGTTTGTTAAGGAAGTTATTAGCTTTAGTTGCATCAAAAAATATACAAAAAATCTGAGTCTTGCTGTATGCAGAAGATGCACAGCCTGCCTTGTCTGTGGGTATGATGGAATACATTTCAGAATATTTGGGTTGTCAAGGAACTAGACCTTACCTGAGAGGGTCCCTGAATGCCACGGCATGCATTTTTAATGGAGCTGATTCCAGCCTGGGGGCAGTTCACCTCAAAATCATGATTATGTGTGAACAAATACTGTTTGCTAGCATAATGGGAGAGAAAGTATGCTTGGATCATGTTGTCCAGTGTTAGGGGCCTCTCCAGATTTTCTGATTGACTGATTTATTACCATCATTTTCTCTGTCACTGAATTTAAAACATCAGAGGTTAGCTGATATGGAAAGCAACATGGACCTACCTTCTGTTAAAGCAAATGACTGTTTTGATCCAAGAAAAGTTGATTTACTTGTCAGCATCTCCAGATTAGATGCTGCATCACCTATAATACACTTGCTTTTCTACTGCAAAATTATAGTGTTCCATTTGTCTTCCCCAGGTGGTCAAAACTACTGTGACATACACAGCATTGATTATTTTTTATTTCAAATGTCTCATCTTTTTATTTCAAATGTCTCATCTTAAGCTGACTGACACCACAGTCCAAGGACATGGAAAAGTAACATGCTCTTTGCTGCTTCAAAAATAAGCCACTGGAATTAAAAACTGCTGTTAATATTCCAACATTTAAAGCTTAGATTTCTCCTTCTTGTGTGAGAAGAAAGCAGGTGGAGGGACATGGAGAGCGTGCATTTTCTGATTGGTATAGTCTGGGCTTGAGGAAGGTTGCCTAACACACATTTAGTACAAGTCAGAAACAAAGCTATTGCTAATTCCCTTCAGATTCTCTTGCTATAGCAACCCAGCAAGAAAAAGATGAAAACATTTCACTGTCTTCTGCTGTTCCTCTCAAGTCTGTATGCAGTCACTTGTGAATGCTTTTAATTAAAGCACAGATTTTTGAAAACTTGGTGCAAAAAACACCATAAAATGAGATTGTAAAAATTACTGTTGATGAAAAAGGTAAAAAGCAGGTTTTACCTCTCCTCTTCCTTTTCTGTCAGTCCCTTTTCACTCCTGCTCTCCAGTTCATTAATATTTTGGTTTTTAGTGTGTTGGTTACAGTAACTAAGTGTTAATTTGTTCCTTGGCATATTACACTGAGATGAACCTGATTAATTAAAACAGGAAGCACCATCCCTGAAGCACCATGGCTGGTGCATTGGTGTTGATGCCTGGGGTTTTGTGTGTAATGAGACTCCTAGCTGCAGGCAAAGGGAGACTGCACACTTCCCCACCTCTGGCGTGGAACAGAATTAAGAATTAACTGTAGCAGACCCCTGCTTATCAGCAACCTTGCTATTACTATACCAACCCTGATGTGCATAAGCAATATTTTCATCCACTTCCCAAGAGATTTATCTAGCTGTTGAAGTAGAAAATGAATATTTTACAGTTCACTTGTCTGATCAATTACCTACAAGCTGCTGCAGTATTTTATAGCCAGTGGGAGAGCTGTGTAGGTGATGATAGAGAAATCTGGAGGGAATCTGTTATCCAACTACAAAAAGGGGACTAAAACTGTGAATAAGCCATCAGTAAAAATCTTTTTGTTCATAAGGGTCTAGCCAGAAATTACAGTGTAACCAATTAAAGTACATAAATGATAATCAGCAGAATGTGAATTCCAGAGGTGAAGAAATTTGATTGCTTGATTGGAGGATAATGAAGTGCAGAGATGATTCCAAGCCAACCTCTTCTCAGTGAAAATCTCCCTCAGTACTTTATTTACCATTTTTGTCTTTTAGATAATTGGAAGAAACTCTTTCCTAGAGACACTTTGGAAATTAAATTGACTAACTCAAAGTTAAATTGCATACACTTTTTAGGCAAGGTATTACAGATCATAATACAGAAAGTTTCAACAACCTAAGCTCATAGAGGTTTATTTTAATAGAAAAACTTTGTGTTAGCAATTCATTCCAAGAACATTACACATGACATCTTGAATAAGTTAGTGAAAACTCTCTTATCTGATTGGATGTGAATTATGCTTTCTCTCTAAGAACCTGTAAGGAATAGTAGTCTGCTATTTACAGAATGAACAGCGACAAGTTCAACTCCTTATTTTAAAATGGTGAAAGCATAAAGAAGCAACATGGAAGATTCACAAGGTAGTCTGTGTTTGGCTGTTTAAAATTCCTGCTGTTTAGTCCAAGAGCTTTAAACATATCCTCATTCTTTAATTTACAGACAACCCTGTGAGACAGATAAGTTTGTATTTGTAACAAGAAAATCAAATCTGATTTGTTTAGTGATAGCAACAAATATCACTTAGACTTAAATTACTTTCAGGCCTTCACATCTAAAGGAAAAATAAATCTGGGACCAGTTAAAATTCAGCTATAACATTGGAAGTCAGGCCTTTTTTTCCTTATTCTACAACATCATCAAAAAGTAAACACTGTAAATATATGTTGCTGCCTGAGTACAGATTATTTGCCTCATATTGTACACTTGATTAACTGCAGCTTCTTTTAAGCTATACCACGCCTTTGTGTTTTAGGAAAATGTGTCTTTCCTATTGTAAGCTTTTGATTAAGCTCTTTTTTATTGAGCCTTTATCAGTGTTTATTAAATATAGAAAAACAGACTGAAGAATGAACGTTTTCTCTATAATAAGTTCCTTTTTAACTAGCCTTTGAACTGGAAGTATTCAAAATACAGAAAAAATAATCACTTTTTATACATATTAAAAAAATTAATGTGTGAAGAAGTGCATTTATTAAAATTGTCTTTCACTATTTTTACTCTCAAAACTTTACTTACATCACTACAATGGCAGAGATTTTATCCAAAAGGAAGAAAAAAATAATCTTCTACTTCTATTATATGTCCCTTATTAAAATATCTTGTATTAATTTTACCAAATCTCCAAAGCCTTCATAAATGACTGTTACTGTGTTGGCCCAAATTCACAGCATAATCCACTACCAAAGTTTAAAACTTCTTTCAAAGGAACATTATTTCTGAAGCAAAGCAGCTGAGACACGACAGGACATTCTCCATATACTGCCTATGTTTTCTTGTAGAGCAACTGATCTCTCAGTAGTTTACTTACACTACATGTTTTAGGCTACCAGTAACAGTCCAAGAACAGCAGATATTTGAGCACTAGCTAAAAACTTGTTTTGAAAATTTTAGCGAAAATTATTTATCTTTAATTGCATTGTTTGTGTAACCATTAATTATCCAGACAGGGGCTTGCAAGAGTCAACAGGAATGCAGTTGTCGAGTTAAATTTATAGTGTTACTTGATTTATTCTTATTCTACAGCTCCATTTTGTGGCTGATTTTATTGGAAAATTGTGGCATCGTATAAACAACCGTCCCTATTTGATTTAGTCTGCCAAAATCCTCCTTTATCTTCAAGGTGGGCACCAAAACTTAATGGTGTCACAGATGGCTTTACCAGACTGCCTGCTTTACAGACCTTTCCAGCACTGAGTTTTGTAAATTTATTGGGCTTCGGTCATATCTTAAAAATTTTCTTACCCCTTTAAATATGTTTTCTTGTGCATGCACTGAAAATGGTGAATTTGGGCAGCTATACTTAATCCTCCTGCCCAAGTGCCACACATTTAAGGAAAAAAGTCTTGAAAGAGAATCATAGAAACTTAGAATGGCCTCGATTGGAAAGAACTTTAAATATCATCTTCCAAGCCCTCTGCCATGAGCAGGGATACCTACCAATAGACCAGGCTGATTAGAGCTTCATCCATCCTAACCCTAAACACTTCCAGGGAAGAGGCATGTACAGCTTCCCTGGACAATTTTTTCCGGTGACTCACCATCCTCACAGTAAAGAATTTCCTGTTAACATCTAATCTAAATCTTTCTTTTAGTTTGAATCCATTTCCCCTTGTCCTGTCACTACATATTCTTGCAATAGTATTCAGTCTTTCCTTAAGGGTCCCAGTACTGGAATGCCTTAATTAGGTCACCCCAATTTCTAGGCTGAACAAACTCAATTCTCCCAGCCTTTCCTTGTAGGAGAGGTGCTCCATCACTAATCATTTTGATGGCACTCCTCTGGGACTCACTCCACGAACTAGTCATGGTAACTGGAAAACAGCCCTCATCTGACAGGGTAGACAAATTTTCTGCAATGGCCATAGAGCACAGTAGAGTCCAGGTTCATGTCGTGCAGCACCCACAACAGGCACAGTCCCAAATAACAGTGGGTGCAGTGAGGTAGGACATGCCCCACTCTCCTCCTCCAGATGAGCCACGATGAAGTCAGGAGCTCAGCTGGCCAGGACGGGAGGGTTGTGGGCAGGAAGGACCATGGATCCGTTCTGCCGTTGAGAGCAGGACCCCTCAATTTATGGTTCTTTTCACCAGGCCTGCTACTGCTTTTTCTGCAGTGAAATTTCAATGTGAAATGCACAGAAAGTCCAGTATGGAGCACAAGGCCAAGCCTGCCCTGAGGATCAATTCCTGAAAAACTAGGCTTCTAAACTTAGAAAGTAGAGTCTAGTCCCAAGTTTCATTGTCTCTAAGTCTATCCATAGTGCTTTAAAAAGCTACCACACCAGCCAAGCACTACTTAACACCATCCCGTTGGGAGTTAACACTGCCCCATTGGGCCAAAACAAGAAAAAAACCTCCTATCTTCTACATTTCAGAAAGAAACACGTTTTATATTTTCAGATGTAAATTGTACTTCATATGTAGATAGTAAAGAGTTTCCAAATTGGATTCCTTTGAAGTGTTAGCCATCTGGGAAAAAAATGAGATGAAAGGACATACTTTCATCTGAGACATTCAACATCACAGAGGAAGTCAGTGGAACAGGACAAAAAAAATAAATTTAACAAAAAAAAAAAAAAAAAAAAAAACCAAAAAAAAAAAAAANAAAAAAAAACCCAAATAAAAAAGAACCAGACACACATTTCTATATTTCTTAGAACCAGTCAATTATATTTCCAAGATTGAGTGGAGACTAAAACATTCACATACATTCTACAACCTTCACATAATTTTAAAGACTATTTTGCTATATTTATTTTAATGATTCAGTAAAAAAAAGATCTGAAGCCATTTTTTGTTCTTGGAAAAAGCTTCATTTAAAGGTATAGCACATCAAAGAACTTGACTATGTTGTTATTGTGACACTAACGTGATATTGCTTTATGCTAATTTTTTGGACTAGCATCAGTCTAGACTGGCAGCTAAACTATCTCATGAAAGTGGGTAGTTCTACAGACAGATCATACATTGCAAATTGAGATTATTCTGTCACTACCAGAGTCCACTTGGCTGATGTTTTGTGTGTAATCTGCAAAAGCAGCTCCGTCTGGATTGTGTATTATAGAAGGAAACCACGGCGTAAGTCCTGAACCTTGTGGTTTCTTCCATTTTAGAGAGAATACAGAGCTCAAAGTTTCACAAAAAATTATTTTTCCTGGCAAAAAAAAATCTATACCAACATAGAAGGTGAAGGAAAATCTGTTTGCCTCCTTTACCAGAAGCAGAAACTTAGAAAACAGATCTATGTATAAATTATTTAGGAGAAAAAGAAGTAGGCAACTTCAGTAGCAACGGTACAGACATCTATAAGCAAATAAATACCATAACTGAAGTGAATAAACAATGTTTATTCAGTATTGCAATAAAGCAACAAGGGGCACAGAGTGGAACTAGCAATATTTTGAAAATAAACATCATTTTCACAGGACACAGTAAAATTGTGTGACTTCTTGATTCGGGCTGTTGTAAATGTGAATCAGACAAATTTAGTTGAATTAGACAAATTCATGCAAGGTTCTTGGTATCAATAGCTATTACACACAATGACTTGGATGCAACTAAAGGCCCAGGAGGTCCTTAAAATACATACAGATTGTATAATATTCTGTGAAAATGATCCTACTTTATCCCACTTCTGCATATTTAGCATCCCCTATTGGCCATCACTAGGGATGAGGTTCTGGGAGAAAAGTTTTTGATTAAACTTGTTCTGGCAGGTTATTTTTTTCAAAAGAGAGATATGTAGTGACAAAAATCTATTCCTTCTCTAGGGTATTTCCAGAACTGCTGTTCTGAGCACACCTTTATTTCAGCATAGTTCTGCACCTGTAGTAGAAGAGCCAGTTTTCAAAGTTAATCCATTGTGTGTTTTCCTTCAGATTAAAAAATGCTTATATGATATTCACTTGACCTATAAAGAGAAAATAGAAATATTCCATGGGTGTGATGCAGTAAAAATTCATTTCCAGACAGTTTTTTCTATTTCTCTACAGATAGTCTTTGCTCCAAAGATCTTACTTATGGTGGTAATTTGCAGAGATGCTCCAGCTATAGCTAAAGCATTATTATGGGTACTTGGGTTCCAATTTTATGCTTTTTGACCTCCTCACCTCCTGCCTCTCTCTACCTGCAACATTCTCAGGACTTCTACGATTCTCATTTCTACAGCAGAAGGCTTATTATGATGATAATAATAATTTTAGGCATCTGGCATTAAAACAGTGGCCGATAAGGTAAAATTACTTTATCTGGGGAAATGGTTTTTGAAGCAGTTGCCGTGGCTGTGTGCATTCACCATACATCATCCATCCTGGTAAGTTCATGCAAAGAAAAGGAGCATCCTTTTTTTTGTTCCCAGTATCCTAAGAATAACAAGAAGATCAGTGCCAAGGTTAATTCTTCATCCTGTCCACAACTATACCAAAAGCTTGAAAGATACACACACAAAAAAACCCTGATCTCATTTATTGTAACATCTGACGATTCATTACTTTGCTTATACTGCAACAGAAGAAAATTAAAAGTATAAGAATTATATATTACATCTTCTCATAAAGACAAGCTTGTGTTAATATTGGTTTTTTATACTTTGGCTAATTCAACAGAATTGAGGTTGCATGCTCATACCTGTTCTAGATTAGCTGTGCATGGATTTTAATTTTGTAGCCCAGAGAGTCAGCATTAAAAATAATCAAAGAGTCATAGAATCATTTAAGTTGGAAAAGATCTTCAAAATCATTGAGTCCAACTGTAAATTCACCACTGCCAAGTCAATCACTATACCACGTCCCTAAGTGTCACATCTACATGTCTTTGAAATACCTCCAGGGATGATAACTCCACCACTGCCCTGGGCAGCCTGTTCCGATGCCTGAACACCTTTTACTGAAGAAAATTTTCCTAATATCCAACTGAAATCTCCTCTGGCTTAAGTGGAGGCAATTTCATTTCATCCTATCCCTTGTTACCAGAGAGAACAGACAGACCCTATCTCTTTGCAGCCTCTTTTCAGACAGTTGTAGAGAGCAATAAGTTTTCCTGTGAGCCTCCTTTTCTCCAGGCTATACAAACCCAGTTCCCCCAACTGCTTCTCATAAGATTGTGTTCTAGCCTAGAACTTCACATTCACTTTCACAATCATGGAACCTTATTTTCAAGCAAAATATAACCTATATTGACTACACTTGTCTCAGTAAAAAGTTAACTTTCTTCATTCACCCAGACTATCCTGGTATAGTTACAATTTTGACAAAAGATTGATCACTAGTTTCTTCACTGTTGCTAGAGATGGAGCCAAGGGCTGATATGACACAGCCACCTGATAGTTACAACAAAGCTTTTTTGCAACCTTTCTTTTCACTATGAGTTCATACACACAACACTCACTTCCCCCTTTGATTAATTTTAGTGCTAAAAGATTACCTGACCATCCCAGATGTATGCAGACATATATTCTCAAAAATAATCATATTTCAAGTAACAGAAGCAAATTTTCAGTTTGAGCTTGGGAAGAATATCATCTTCCAGGCAGGTATGAAATCAGTGACTTAACTTTTTTTTTGCCCAGAGTTATATCAAACTGAACAAATATTTTTAGGCATTTACTTTTTTTGACCTTTCAGGTTCTCCTTGGAACAGATTCAGAGCAACCAATTTAGTACAGCTCAACACTGACCAAAATTTAACTTTTATTCAGTGGCTTTATATTTTTTCACTAACTATGAAATATATGAATATATATATAGTCTGCTATATTATCCAAATTATTGTAAAGGGTTTTTTGTAATTTGGCATGTTTTATAACATATAAATATTTTAGTTCAGTAGCTTGACCTAGGTACTACCATGCCACTTCTTCTACAGTTGTTACTTATGTGTTACTGCAGACAAATGTTATGTGGCTGAGCTTTCCAGAGATGCAGAAAATGGAAAAGCCTTCAATGAACATCCACAGCAACTTATAATTAGACTTCCAGAAATATTTTCACATATTGAAATTTTACTACTAGAGGTATAGCTATGAAAATTAATGTAAAATTAGACAAACAGAGAAACGATAAGGCAGTATCCAGTTTATTTAGAAAGCCAAAGTCATGTGCTGTGCAAAAAGATCCATGAGACAAGTTACTAACCTTAGAATAGGCAGTGTATATTCTTACACTAAGTGCACAGATTATTGAACCTGACAGTTGTGTGAAACTTGTCTTATTGCTTGCTTTTTTTCCTTTTTTTACTCTGCTCTCTGTCCATCATTTCTACTTAAATTGTAAGAAATTCATGGCTGATGCTTTGTTCCACAATACATTTCGCACATTTACTTGCACAGCAAGGCTTTCATCTCTCCAGGCACTCTGTCAGATAGTCCAACATATCTAAGACTAAGAGAAGTCCAAAATTTTTGGTCAGATAAAAGTATCACTAAAATCTGTATTTACCCAAACAAACCAATTTTTTTTCAAAACTTTTGAAGCTCATAATAGTCAACAAATACCTTAACACCTCTGAAGGCTTAAATATATGCACCGTTCCATGCATACCTTTTCTTCATTACAGAAAATATGGGGTTTTTTATTGGCTGGCTCTGTCCACATTCTAAAATTGCACATGATATGAGAATTCATAAGGTATCACCTTACTCATTACATCAGAAAGTTTTTTTTTGTTTGCTCTAAAGTCTTTTGCTTTATGAATGAATGCCCTTTGGACTGAATCCATCCCCCATTTCCCATCAGGAATTATTACCTCACCCTGGCTGTTATCCCAGGAGCAGGGCTTGATGACATTGCTGAGAATGCCTTCTCTATCAGTCTGAGCTTTTCTCTCACAGTTATTTCAACTTTTGGGGTGACCACTGCAGTCATTAGTTAAAGCTGTTGAGGCACCTCCCACCCACACCCAATGAACTGTGATGGTTTCAGGGTCTTAGGGAAAATCCTGTGCTCTGTAATTTCCACAGAGGCCTAATCCTTGAGATACCATTAGCTGCTTTTATAAAGAGGAAAGGATACATCCAAACTACGTCTCACAATTTCTTTATGGATCATAATCTGTCAGTTATAATGATGCACCTATGCGTGTTGTATCACAGTATACTCTAATTGTTTTTAAGCCCAAAGCTTAGATTGTATCTAAGAAAAAAATGTTAGACCAGCAGATGCCTTGTTGAGCTGAGGCATTCTGGCTTTCAGTCTGTCCCTGGGCTGGGACAAAGGGACGCAGTAGGGTAAATCAAACAAGCATGTTCCTGAAAGGAAAAAAACAAATGGGACTGTTATAACAGAAGTCTGTAAAATCACAGTAGTTATAGAAAGGGCAAATAGGGAATGATTGTTAAACGTTACGAGAACTACACAGCATAAAATGTCAGGTGGCAACTTTAAACCGAAAAGAAGGAAGCTTTTTGCAGAAGTTTTTCACATCTTCATAATTATGCTTTGAAGTCTCCTACTGCAGAAGAATATGAATGCTAAAGTGCAAAAAAGCATTCCGAAAGCAAGCAAATTCATGCAATAAAAATATATGAAAGGTTACTAAAATTATGATATAAAACAAAAACAAGATTTCAACAAAATTGTGGAGACTGGGAGATTTTCATGGTAAAGCATGCTTACACTGTACATCTAAAATGTTCTTTCTGGGTCCCTCTTGGAAGCATAATTCTTGACTCCATAGACCCTTGATTTACAGAAGTATATCCTCTTGTAGGTAGAGAATTATAGCTTTTGGGAGCCTCAGGAAACTTAGTTTCCATCACTCAGTAGGTGCAGAGCAAAAATTCCATTTTTGTTGTTAGTACAAAGCACGTTATGGCTTGTGACAGATCAGGTGGAAAGGTAATGATACAAGACTGGAAGTATACACATCCTTTAACACCTCCACTCTGCTCCTGATACTTGTCCTCTGTTATCATGGTTTGTCAGATAGATCAGTAAAGTGAAGAGCAGAATACTAGATAATTTCCTCAGTGTTGTTGGATGGGTTTTTTTCCTTCATGTCATTTTGATTACAGAAAACTAGTGGCGGAATCTCCAACAGTTTAACTCACTGCACAAAATGTTATGTAGGCCAATCACCTATTGACCCACAAAGGAAACACTTTGTGAAAAATGGTGATTGCAAACAATGAAAGCTGAGATATTCTTGGCTATATCTGTTCCTTGGGAATAAAAAGATAAAAAAGTAACAGGAGAATGGAAAGATGGAGAAATAATAATGAATGAAATGCAATCTATATTTACCTTCAAAATCAAGTTTCAAAATTATTAATAATGCCTTCTAATATGTGAACCTTTGATATTCAGGGAATTATGCAATCATAGAAGGTTCTCAGGTTGTTCAGGCATTACTTCTTCATGGTGAATTCATGCTGACTCCTCACATGCACTTTCTTGTCTTTCACGTGCCTGGAAATATTTTCCATCATCTTCCCAGGGACTGACATGAGGCTGACAAACTCATAGTTCTCTGGGTCTTCCTTCTTGCTCTTTTTAAAGAGAGGAGCCTAAAAGATTCGCCTTTTTCCAGTCCTGAGGCACCTATTCCAGTCACTGAAGATTATTGAGAGCAGCCATAGAATGACCTCAGCCAGCTCCCTCAGTACTTATGGATTACCTTTGTTTAACCTTTTCCATGAAGGAAATGCAAACCACCTCATGTCCCAGTCGTTTGTTCTTCCAGCCTGTCAGATAGCCATCTTCTGCAATTCTGAAAATTATAAAAAATTATTCAACATCCTTGGTTAGCCTAAAAACACATAGTGATATTATAAGTGGAGCTATAAATATTCTGAAACTGCATAAACTAATTTGCTCTGACTTCAGAGCTCGTTGAAAAGCTTGAGATTCTTGATCAATATTTGCAGGTGGGTTTTGGGAAAGATGACATTTACTTAGCAACAGTAGAGACTTTATACTGTATACTTTACCTATTGAAAGTACTTGTAACTGTACAATGGTGTTTGCCCTTACAATAATTTCAATATAATGTTGACCATAGAAAATGAGAAAAGCAAGTAGAGAAGATAGTCATACAGTTATAATTCCAGTACATTACACTCACTGTATGAGAATGAAAACAGACTAGTATTTCTGTAGCACCCTTATTTAACTTCTTAGTGTTCCCCATGTTTTTTACTGCTTCATTTCTTTTCCAGTAAGATAATTTATGAATTTTATTTTAAAATTTAAAAGAGCACAGATTTTAAAGTCATATTTCTGGAGTATATGATTTTTCTAATGCATACTTTATAATGCCTTTCCCCTGTAAATAATAGGAATTACAGGACAGAATGTAAAATATGTAAGTCCCTTTCTTTCTAAAATGTATTATACATAACAAATATAATTTAAAATTTTGCACCTAGCTTTGAAATGCTTCTCAAATATCCAGTTATTAAAACCTGCTGTACTTAATTGGGAATGAGAATAAAAATAGAGGTTTTATCCCACTTATTACTCTTTTCTTTAACAAAGTTTGTGGATGAGAAATTTAATAATCTTCATGCTACTCTAGCAGCAATATTATTGAAGGAAAATTGCTTTTCCTATGAAAACTTCTTCCATTACTTCTTTCATTACTTCTTCCATTGTATTTCTTCTGTAGGGTTGTGAATACTTTGGAGGTCTCCCTGTGTAGTGTATCCATGCATAACTCCTATGTCTATTGGTGGTTCTCGTTTGGCCCATTATAAATAACCCTCTTCAAAAACTTATTTTTGTATTTGTCTTTGAAAGAAGAATTCGTGGGATAACAAGGTGACATCATCCCACATTGTCAGGGATATTCAGCTGCAGAGAAATTAAGGTCCTGACCCAGAAAAAGGATTGAGTTATACTCAGAAGTGTTAGCCACTGTAAGACCTAAAAGTGCTGAGTCTGCATTTACAGATTATAAGGGAAAACTAGTTTTCTTACCAACAACCAAGAAAAATTAGCATATCTGTGTCTTACCTGTCCTCTAGAAATTACTTGCTCTCTTTCTTATGTATGCCACCGAGTACTGTGTTTGAGGAGGATCCGACATGAAGTTTCACGCCGGCAGGCACTTGCTGAGTAACACTTCTGTTGTGAAAGGCAGCACTGAAGAGAAGGGAAGGAAGCAGAGCATGTTTTGCACAATAATCTTGCAGTTCAGGCATTCATGCAAAATAGGAAAGTCCCCAGATAATTTCCTTTTCTTTGGGAAACATACTTCTCTTCATCCCAGAAGGCAGTCCTCATCAAGCATCAAAAAATTTATTTTGGAGTTAAAAGTCATGACATAATACTGAACAGCTCAGGTTGGAAGGGATCTCAAAAGATGATCTGGTCCAAGCTTTTGTAGGAAAGGGAGCACAGATGACATTATCTAGCACCCCGTCCAGTAATCTGAAAACCTCCAATGATGGGGACTTCACCATGGTCTTGTGGAAGGTCATTCCAGTGATTGATTGTTTTCACTGTAAAAAATTTCCTTGTTGTATCAAGATGAAACCTCTCCTGGTGCAACTTGTAGCTCTTGCTCTTTGTCCTCTCTATGTGACTCCTTTTGAAGGGACTCTTTCCCCTTTGCAGATGCACTGGAAGTGCTGGAAAACTGTGTTGAGGTTCTCCCAGAATTCTCTCTTCTCTAGGGTAAAATGACCTAATTCCATCAGTCTTTTCTCATAGAACGGGTTCTGTGCTCTTTGATTATCTTTCTAAACTGCCTTTGAACCTTTCCCAGTCTGTCTGTGTATTTTTTGAAATGTGAGGACTAGAACTGGGCACAGTACTCTGGGTGCAATCTGATATTTCCATCTTTATTTGTTCAAATAATTGATTTTCACAAATTAAATATTAACTCTCTAGACAATTGATTAGATCTCCCACTTGAAAGGCAGAGACAGAAAACAGCTGGTAGACCACATTCTTACTTAGCAGAGGGCTAAAAAATGTTTTTCTTATTTATATTTTTAATATATACAGTGTATCAGGTAAAGTATCAAGAAAAGTTTAAAGTTTTGTTTCCTTTCTGACCCAGTCTTTATGATATGAGAATTCTTTCCCAAGCATGGGCTTTGTGGATAGGAGTGCCTTAAGCAGATGATGGCACTGAACTAAAATCTCCCCTCCTCCTCTTTGGACAAAGTGCCAAGTGAGTAAGTAATCTTTTAATAGAAATAAAAAACCTTTTCATCATTTGATAGAAATGTTCAAGACAAAGGTGAGGACTGCACATCTCAAGAGTAGATCAAGGCCAGTTTCCAGATAAACTGGGGAATTTTTGCTCGGAATGTGTGGCATTTGAAATCAGTCTAATTCTTCCCTGTTGTGTCCTTCAGCTGACCTGCTGAGCCCTTCAGCAGACACGACTCTCATTTTGGAGAAACTAATCTGCCCATAGCATTACAGTGGGTACAGAATATTCACCCCACTCTCTGAGGTGCAGAGCTCAAAGAGAAATGTTGGAAAACATAATGCAACTACTAATGCCTTTCATTAATGTAGCCTTGGAACGCAAAAGAAAATTGTTGTCAGGCAGCTTGTATTTCATTGAGAATCTAAGAGACAGATATGCCTGCACTAAATTTGGAAAAAGAAATTGAACTGAGGTTCCCACTATCCAAAATTATTGATCTAGCCAAAATGCTTTTTTGACATGGAGTGGTTTAACCCCAGCCAGCCACCAAATCCTGCACAGCCTCTCCTCACTCCGCCACCAGCAAGACAGAGGAGAGAAGTGTAAAATTCATGGGTTGAGATAAAGACAGTTTAATAAAAAAACAAGGAATTTGCGTGCAGCAAAGCAAAACAAGGAATTCATTCACCACCTCCCACAAGCAGGCAAGTGTTCAGCCATCCCCAGGAAGGCCGGGTTGCATCACGTGTAATGGTTACTTGGGAATACAAACACCATCACTCCAAATATACCCTCCTTCCCCCAAATCTATATCCTGAGCATGATGCCTTAGGGTATGGAATATCTTTTTGGTCAGTTTAATTCAGAAAAGGCCTTGGCTCTGTGTAAGCCCTGCACAGCAATAACAAAAACATCTCAATATTATCAGCCCTATGTTGAGCACAAATCCAAAGCTCAGCCCTATACTAGTTGCTCTGAAGAGAAATAACTCTAACCCAGCCAAAACCATCACACCACAGAATTTGTTTTGTTCTCCTGCCTTATCAAACCTAATTTTAAAAAATCTGAAGAGAAAGACAATAAAACTCTGCTTGGGAGGGATACACTTATAACGTTAGGTTTTTAAAATCAAGCATTTCAGTTCTGGTAGTTAACGGCTCCTTACAGCATCCCAGAACAACTTTGGTTCTCATCCTTGATAAGACACCTACACACAAAGTATCCTTTCAAAACGTGCCATTTATCTTATCTATAATCAAGCCATTGTCTACATTTTTTTAGGAATTTATAAGTTTATGATCATTCACCAGACACTTTCAAATTGAACTTCAGCTCCAAATTAACTTTACACATGGATTTTTTACACTGCTGTTTTTACCTACCTAGCTCTAACTATAATTAGTCACTAAAAATTGTCTCTATGGCTGAAAATGTTTCATACTCCAGCACAGTTCTTTCTCTTTGCTTGAAAAAATCCTTCAGCTGCTAAAATCTCAGTCATCTAACGATCACAAACCCATTCAGTAGGATCCATGACCACTCTTTGTCCAAAAAATCTCCTATAATTGAGGCACAGCAGCCATTTTTTTTTAAATGCAGAATGGCATATTTAAAAGTAAAGTATAGCTAGCAAGTATGAAAAATGTGTTTTCATGCAGTTTTAATGACATCTCAGTTATCATACATAGAATGCAATAATTTATTTTAATAAATATTTCTAGTTCATGCACAGTTTTAAACTTAAAAAGCTACAAAGCATGCTAAAATTAAATACAGCAATCTGAAAAACTTTTAGCTATATTACTGCTCATTCATTTAGCTAATCCAATTAATCTGTTAATGTATGGTCTTTCAAATTTAAGAGAAAATAATAAATCAGTTTTATATAATGTCAAAGGCTAGAAGAATTTATTTTGCTAATTTGAAGCTATAAAATAGCTAAATGTGAAAGCCATAACACCAAATTTGTTCAAATTCTCTTTTTGCCTTTGATTTTTGATATTTTCTTATGAATTAGAAGCTTTCTAATACAGATTGGATTTCATGAGTAGTAAAACTCTCAGCGAACATCAGAGGCCATCCCTATTTTATCTCTTTTCTGGAGGGCCATAGCAAAGAAAACAGTGGCAAACCTGGAGAATACATAGAAGAATCATAAAATCATAGAACTATAGAATGCCTTAGGTTGGAGGGGACGTTAAAGGTGATCCAGTTCCACCCTCCCTGCCATGACCAAGCTCACCTTCCACTAAAACAGGTTTTTCCTGTTCCAGCCCCATTCAACCTGGCCTTGAACACTTCTAAGGATGGGACATCCACTACTTCTCTGGCAACCTGTTCCAGTGCCTCACTACCCTTTCAGCAAAGAACTTCATCCTAATGCCTAATCCAACCCTTCTCTCTTTCAGTTTAGAACCACGGGAGAGACAAGGAAAAAAGTAAACTAATCAAGTGCTTTATTCACAGATATGTAATTATTTTCTGAAAATTATTCTTTATGCTCGCTTGCTAGAAGTTATCTTTACTCATATTATTCCTCTAATAATTTTTCAAAGAAACAAGATGAATATTTGGCAAATAGAAGCAAGCAAACTCTTCTCCAAGGCATGAAAAAGGTTCAAGTATCCATTATACCTCTTTGTATTGCAACCTTGTCTGAATTCAAAACTACAATTTTACTTGGAAATCAGAAAGGCAAGGAGAATGGAATCCTAAGTTGATAAAAGATTCTTCAATAATTGTAAATATTTTATGGGTTGGATTTTAAATGCAGATAAGCAACGCCTGGTAAAACGAGTGTTAAAAAAGTTAATAACTACTACATAGATATTAAGAAGTTAATATCTACTTTTGCCTTTAAACTGTGAATCTGCTCACATCACTAAACAGCCTTTTATAAAAATATGAAAAGAAAATAAAATGCAAAAGAACAGGGAAGATAGAGCTGGATTTTCTTCTTGATGTTATGAACTAAACCCCAGTTTTACAAAACCGGTAGAAAACCTAGGTGGGCTGGTGTGGTTACGTGGCGCTGTGAAGTGGCAGTTCCAGGTCCAGTGGCAATATGGCAGCAGTGGCTGAGAAGGATGATGTAGCTCTACACCAGGCTGCATTATTTCTAGTTCTCAACCCAGCTCAGAAAGAGTGGGTTCACCTAGCCCTGTTCAAAGAAAGATATGTTCTCTGACAGACAGTTCTCAGAAGTCAACTGGAAGCATGGTTTGTGATAGGGCAGGCATATCAGAAGCAATCAAACATTACTTCTGAGCAAATCAGTTTGTACCTCTTCAGCCTTTCAGTTTGAGGGTCACAAAGGAAGTGTGGCCAGCAAAGCTGGATAAGATGGAAGAAACATGGTGAGAATGGAATAAATTATCCAGAGTAATTTATGTTTATCCAGCATCAGGACAATGTGCTTTCCTAGTGCTAACATCTACTGCCCAACACCTACCATTACATGAATCAATCCAAACATCCCTGCAAAACAAGGGCCCAGAGGCATTTCTCCATCTAGAGACACTAAGAAATGAGGAAAACTTCTGAGAGACAACCCCAATTTCTCACCCAAATGCCTTCCTGGGACTCAAACTTCCCATGCATTTGACTTAAAGGTTTTAAAGTGTTATCATATTAATTAATTATTGTTGTTTATGTATGAGCAAGGCTTAGAGAAAACAAAACTTTCCACATAAATTCAGCTGAGTCAGACACTTAACAAGGAAATTTCAGGCCAGATGTTTGTTTGGCAAAACAGAAGGAGAAACCTGTGCAAGAGTCACCTTGATGTATCTTTAGCTGCATTTTACATGCCAGTTTCCTCAGTGATTCAGTTGCAAGAGTAAAAAGGGAGGGGGGCTACAGTCTATTTGCTTGTGTTTTGTGAGGTAAGTCTGCTATGTTGAAAGGACAAATACAGCAACAGTAGAGATATGAAGGAATTACAAGAGTGATGCAGGATGGTTGAAATAATGAAGCAGCTCTGGATAAAAACGAGGAAGAATACTGAGAAAGAACAGCAAGCACACAAGAGTATCTAAAAAGATCCTGATAATTCTGAAAATAGTGGCCAACAGAGTGACATTTCTGTTTACAGGAGGAGCAGAGAGAAGCTAATTTAGCTGACCAGGAAAAACACAAAGCTGCCTACCTTCACCACCACACTGGGGAAAAAAAGGTGTAGCTCAAATTCCTATCTGCAAAGGCAAGGTCTATTGGTAAGGCTTCATGTGCCTCCTGTTGTGTTTCCCTACTGCTGCTGTGCTTCATTCAACATTCAGAGCTTATACAGATTTGAGTAAAAATCCTACTGCAGAAAACATCATTATTATGTACCACGGGACTCTGGAAATCCATGTACCAATCTACTTAAAACACTGTTGTTAAATTCAGCTTTTAGAAAAACCTTCAGTACTTCCTACCCCATGCCAATTTTGCAAAAGCAGCTATGTTACTATTGTTTTTTCCTAGATAATGTGCTATTTCTTCTTTTATTGACAGGCATACAAATGAACTTAATTCAGTATCCTATCTAAGACAAATAACAAGTTTTGAAAAGTAAAAGATTCCATTCTTCAAGTTTAGTTTCCAGTGGGAAACACAAGCATCTCTGACAATGTGTGTCTCACTTGTAAATATATTAGTAGACATGGCATTTATTACATCAAGTTTGATAAGTTAGCACAGAATTGCCTAGAATTAATGAGATATTTTTTCTGTGTCAAGACAGGTTTTTTTGGTGAATATTTATATTAAATGTTCAGACATGGCCCAGTAGGTGATAAGGTACAAAGAGACCCCCCCGCCCCTTCCATTGACTTCACTGACATCAATAAGGACAAATACACTTCTCTCTGGAAGAGAATGAGTTTGTTGGATCATTTGTAAATAAGTAAAAAGTAGTTTTTAAATGCTTATAGAAGGAGTAAAAAATTATTAGCTCATTAGTTCAATAGCAATACATGTAGCCTACACAAATGTAATTCTCTTGATATAAACAGATCAGTGGCTTCTTGCTCTTTTACTGAACTTGGCAGGTTTGGAGCTAGACCCACAACTGTCCTATCAAGTCAGTAGAGTTGGCCCATCCTTTCACTAAAACAACATGATAATACTCATGAAGGGCAGGACAGTTGCAACAGAAAAAGCTGTCCTGGCCCCCATATAATCATGAATTACAATGCATAACCATTGTAACCTGTGATCTATTCTGAAGCAGTCATCCCACACTGGTTTGGACCAGAAATTCTACCCTGAAGTGCAAATGTGTGGGAAAAGCACAAGTTCTGACAAATCTGAATTACCTGATGAAAAATATTCTGTTGTGGTTCTCCTTTTGCTCTGGTCCTGGGAATAGGTAAAATCTATATGACCCAAGATATTTAAATACTTTGGCAGGGGTCATGCATCAAGAAGATGTTTGCATAAGTCTTTACAATCTTTGCTTTTAATTCTATTAGAAGATCATTACTGAGAAAACTGAACAGGGACAACAACCCAAAACAAGGAGCATATTTTTTTTAATCACAAAATGAATAATTTCTTATTGATGCTGAAAATGGAAGGTTTTGTTTTTTCCTCTTTTTTCTTCATTTTTAATTTTTCTCATGAAATATATTGTGATTTAAAATGGAGCATCTAGGAAGCAGAACTTCCCACAGATTATTTAAAACATTATTTAGAAGAAGACAGCAAGAAGGTCAATGAACACCGAATGTCAATATATGTCAACATACATTTTGAATGCAATCAGAAAATATTCTGGGAGTTGTGGCTGCATCTGATCTCATCAATATGTGTGTACATAAAGTCACACACAGAACAGAAACCAAGCTTGCTTGGTGGAATAAAGACAGGATTTCTCAGTTCTTTTCACATGCAATGCATATGTCTATTGCATCTACCACAAGAAGTCAGGCCCTATCCTGAAGGCAGAAAAGTAAATTTTAAAGTTTGCTAGCAGCACTCTGGTTCTGTCACATATTTTATTTCATTTCTGGATTGCACTGATACAGGTAGATATTTGATCTAGCAATGTAAAACCAGAATAAGTAAGTTTTAATCCTGGTAGGTTCAACTATTCTTAGGAACAGTTATTTACTGGGAACACAGCTTATGCTTAATAGTAAGTTCAGATTTCTGCTACTTGATTAAAATAAAATTATCTTTTGGAGTCTAGATAGGAAAAATAAATATTATCACAAATACAGAGCTACATCCGTGAGGTTTTATGGACTTCAGGTTCACTGTTAATGCTTCACAACCACATACAATGACTAAGGGAAACAAACATGACTTGTGGTTCTGAGGTGTCTTTGGACCTGCTCAGCTAGCTCTCACCTCCTACAGGTTGCTCTGCCATTGGAGGTCTGCAGGAGCTGGCAGGGAGATGAGCTCTCTGCAGTCCTGGAGCTGTTCACCTTTAGCTGAAGAGACTGATGTTTCTGTTAAGGAAGCAATTTAGAGGTGATGTGACACAGCCATTAATTAGAATACCCTTCAGACACCCTAGAGAACAGCTACCAGCCTGTTTATCATCTAGCAATTACCTTCCTCCTACTTGTAAACCAAGAATCCACTGGATATCAAAATATTATCTTCAGTATTATTCATCTTTTAATCGTTCTGAATGTTGCCTCGCTGAAAATTAATTCCTGTGTCTCTTCTAGGGCCTATTAATCTGCCTCCATATTACTTTGCTCCACCCAGTCCATAGCCTGATATGTAACTTTCTTCTCAAAAATATCAATCAGATTATAAAGTTACATTTAAATGGTGATATTTCCTTGATGTTCAGGAATATCTGGGTATGGGATAAAAAGTCAAGTTTATGTGCACAAAAATATAGACTTTATTTTCTGAAGTTATTAATCTCTAGAAATTCAACACATACTCTGTAAAAGAAATAGTTAGTCCTTCTTGAAATAGTTAGAGCATATGCCACTTGAGCACATGCACTAAAGGTTGCTTTCCTGACAGGGATATTTTAAGTCTGATGCAACAGGAGAATGTGGGCATGGAGTGACATGACTTCCTACTGGTTTTTTTTTATTTTCATGCTTGTGTATTTAAATCAAATCTGAATTGTAGAGGCCTAGAAGAAAGAAGCTGCTGTGCACGTTAGAAAGTTTGTGACTCATTTCATTTGTGATTGATTTTCACATTTTTAGGTAGTTTCTTACCTACAAATTGTGCTGGGACTGACAAGTTCTGCATCTGCTGGAGTGACATTTTAAATCTCATTTGGGAGATGCCTTGCTCATCTCTACTGTGTTATGCCATGCTCTTACAATGTGCATTTGGGGTTTTTAGTAAACATTGTTTTCCTAGGAACTGTGGAATGATCCTTTAGTTTTGAATTATGCACCTGCTGGCATCAAATTAAGGCCAAAAAGCTATGCTCCTGCTATCTCTTACTCATAAAATATTCAGATTCAATTAAATGACAACAGTGATCAAGGTGAAAAGGAGGATCTTTGTGTTACTGCAGCTCAAGGGTAATGATAATTGTCACCTTTAAAGTTACACAGCATAAGACAGTGATATTTCATTTTTAAAATAATGAGATTTCTACAACAGTTGTCATGAGATTTGAGGTTGCTTCTGTTTTGTGTTGTTTTATTTCACTGAAATGCAAAACAACTGGTCTAAAAAGCACACACCAACGTGTCAGATGAAGATTTACAGAATTATGGTGATTAAAAAGGAAAAGTGTTTCACAATGAACTGACACATCTGCCATGAGTCAATATTTACTTACAGGCAGCTTTTGACATCTTATAGAAAAGTAGGTTATTGTTCTTCCTCTGCCTTCTTTTTGGCTGAAATCAATATTGAAAAAATAAAAAGGAGAGAAATTGCAGTTGGCTAATCTCTTTCCAGACATTGTTGCACTGGTTCTAGGTAGCAGTAAAGAAAATTATGACATTTTACTATTTGTTTCAATATTGATCTATCTACGCTACAGCTGTTCTTTCTCTGGTCACTTTTAAGCTGTCAGTAAGACATTGTCCCCATGGCTGCATTTGATTGCTTTGTGTGTACAGCTGGGCTTGTTTAAACTATGTTGGCATGTACTACATATCTGTAGAAATTAGATTTTGCCTTTGAATTAACCAAAAAAATCTGTTCTACCCCTCATTCTACAATCTATGTTTTCAATAGGTAGAACCACTTATTCTGGCACAAGTGGAAAATCTACTTTCAATACAAACTGCATGAGTAATTGCATTACCACAGGTTTTAGTAAGGAAAAAAGTCAGTTGTGAATCTCAATTTTAATTTTGTCTTCTTTCTTTTGTTTAGAAACTGTGTCAGGTTAAAACAAAAAGAAAGCAATTATAATATCATTCCTCGGTAGAATATACCTAAACATTCTGCTTTTTGGAGAGGGCTATTTTTCTTCTTTCTAAGAATGGGATAGTTGCTCAGTCAAAAAAGGATACAAAAAACCCCATAAGTTATTGAGTATCTCACTTGAAATAATTAAATAGTCTGAATGCTTAAATTGTCCTAGATTGGCCTAAAGTCTAGAGTTATCTCTGTGCAAGCTACCCCTGCTGGGCAGGGTACAATATTAGAGAATGCAATGAATATTTTTTGAAAAGTAAGTTTGCTGAATACTCACCTCCTAGTTACACTGTTTGAGAATATTTTTAAAAAATTCTAGGCAAAACAATCAATAACTTCAATAGAAACTGTAAGAATACATTTATTTGAAATATTCTTGAAATTAATGTGTATAAAACACACATATTTCCGAAAGTCAGAATATGTTAGCCAGCTTTTGGATATGTCATGATTTTGTGTGCCCCACCACAAGCCTGTGAATTTCCCTAAAATCCTTTTCGAACCTCAATATTTTCCATCTCTCTGAAAGCATATGTCTCCCTTGAATGCACTCTTATATTCTCATAAAATTTGTAGTGAGGTAATCTGGGGGTTTTTGCATCTTTTGTTCATCTGATTGTTGTCCAAGAGATTAAAGACAAGAGAGGGTATAGACCAGCAGGCTAACAAACAAACAGTGTGATTGGACATGTTTTTTGCATGAAACCAGATAAAATATGCAGCTGATTTACCAAGGGTATCATTCACTTACTAAGGAGAAAAAACAGTGCAATAAGACTTTGTACTCCGAAAACTTCAGAAAAGAAATTGCGTGTGAAGTTGTGCATGCAGTCTGGAGAAAAGTGCAGGTAGCATGTGGAGAAGCAAAAGCAGAATAAAAATGCACACACTTTAATGTAGTGACTGTACTTTTAAAATTTCCAGCCACTGATTTGCAATAGATCCTATTCCAAAGGATTAAATGTATTGGCTTACTTGAGAAAAACCAATTTAGCCTAAGGAAAAATGGGTCATAGATTACTGCTTTTCCAGAAATGACTTTGAAGAATTTTAATGTAAGAGTAGACAGGAGATGACTGAGTAGCCATCATAAAATACCTTTAAGTTTTGAACTTGGTATAAGAACATCTGAACAAGCTTAATGCACTGAGTACTGTTGATGCAATAAAAAAAGTCAAGAACATTGGATTGTATTGCTGGAGGGCACACAGTATAAATCAAAGTAGTTGATACCGTATCCATGTAAGCTATAAATTGAACATTACTTAGAATGGTGTATATAGTTCTGTCACTATATTTTAGCAAGGGTATAACTGTGCCTGACGAGAGGCTGTATATTATATTAACCTGTAGACTAAATTCATGTGCTAAAGATTTATGTAATAATTAGAATTGCAGGAAAAAACCCAAACTTTACTAAGATTCATTAATTGAAGACTATTCATTTATTGGCTACTCTTTCAAATGAGCTGTTGGCAGCAACTCTGAACCCTGCTGCAAGTTAAATTTGCACTTTTTTAAAATAAGAAGACTCCGAGTCTACTATTTTCCACACCATATTAAAAGACAGAATTCAGACTCTCAGCAGTCATCAGTTTTATGACTCATGCCTTGAAGAAGGTAACACAGCTCAATAAAATCCAGCACTGTAATCCAGGCAATGGGTGTGATCATAGATCCAGTGAGAGATCCAAACCCATACAGATCTGTGGCAAGGTTCCTTACAGGCCATTTCAGGATAGCATGCAAATGATGGAATTTTACAATATAGTCACCTACACTTCCTAGGGAAATAAAATTAAATAGATTTGTTATAACTTGAAGGCAAGAAAACCAGTGTTAGTCTTGTTTTGTACTTGGAAAGAAAATCTTCAAATAGAGTGTTAGGAAATATTACATTCATTGTTTTGGGGAGAAAGCTTCTATATATATGAGAAAAAAGAAATGGCATTTTACTCTCCCTTGCCAATGAACATCAAGATGTTTTGATGTCTTCTGTTTATTATGTTTTTGCTCTGGGAATTTGAAGCTGAAATTCACTTCAATATTATCTTATTTTCGAAACAAATTGTTTCATTCCCTGATCCATCAAGTAAAGCACACAGCACTGGATTAATTTAGATTAAGAGAAACAACAAGGAAAAAAATGCAAAGAGAAATCTTCAATGAGACAACAGCATGAGTGCCTTTTCTATAGGGATTATAGCATTGTTTCCAATCAAAGTAGCATAAGAACTTTATCTGGGAGGGAAGTTCTGAAATTTAAGGGCATAATACATAAGCAAATAAGTGTCATTTTGCGACAAAGGCGAACTGCACATTTACATTTATAATTTTTTTCTTGTTGGCTTGAGTAACAGTGAATTAACTGCTCCACATTATCCATCTTTGTATTTTCTTTTTCTCTTGAAAATAATTTAAGAATGCATGTAGCAGGAGAAGTACATAGCTTTGCAGATTCTGCAGATATACAAAAAAAGAGTAATAAGCTTATGTTGCATCCCAGTGACACTGATAATGACCTTTTTTTCCTTAAATCTGTTGCTTTCAATCTACTTGTTAACAGTTTAACATATGGCCTTCCTATTGTGGGTCTTCTACTTTTAAGTGCAAGACCATTTTCAAGCATCTCCTGTCTTCCTTTAGTCAAGGAAACAGGGAAAATAACTGTTTCTATATGCCATTTTAGCCATAACTAAGTGATGTGAAAAAAAGTGTTAAAGTAAATCTTAGAATCATATGGGAAACAGGCACACACAGTAGAGGCTCTTTTTCCTTTTCTATAGGTTCTTTCACCAAGATATAGTTTTATTACATTCCTGCAGTATTACTGCTACTCTCAACTGACATAAAATCTATACTCATAGGAACTTGGTAAACACTATCATAAAAGACAAGTTCCTACGGCACAGGTATCTTAGAATACATGTACAAAATTATGACTTTGCACATAGGGCTTGCTGCAGCCTTCCAAAGGACATCAATAAAGGATCCTGTTCTCAGTGTGATATTTTAGACGATTGAAATATTCATGTAAGGCATTAGAAAAGGACCCAAAAAATGGAAGTACCAGGCTTTTCTGATCACTGTCTTGAATTTGTTTATTTTTATTTCGTATGAGACTGATGATTCAGGGTAGATATTTTTCTCAGCAGAGTTATGCTTAAAATAAATAAAATAGAAGATATTTACAAATACATTGTTTTACCAGCAGAAAAGTCCTTATAGTAGAGAGACAGGGAAAAGAGTCTGATGGTTAAGCAGAAATCCTGAATAACTGACAAATAATTACCTTGCACACAATAATACTGTTTGCTGTATGATGTGCTCTTGATTTCAGCTTTCACTGACTATTTTAAATCACTGTCATATAGCAGTAACACTTGCACATTTCTGTGGGTTTGTGGTAAATTTTTAGTGACCTTAAAAAAAGGAATGCATTTGTGCAATGCATTGTAATCATGATATGGAATGCATAAATGTACTATATGTGTCTGGTTTCTTTCATGTCTCACCTTCTTGTAACAATTAAGGTCTTTGCAAAGCTGCAGTGTATCTCAGAACTAGACACAATGCACTGGCAATCCAACTGGGAAACAAATACAAACGAATACAAAGACTTATTTTCTAGGAAAATTTTGAAAGAATTCTTATTCTTCCTCTTGTCTTTTTGCAGTCATGTCCTACAGTATCCAGCACTGAACTGAGGTCAATGTTTAACTACCTGGTATGAACAGTTTAAAAATTGCAGCATCCATCTAAACCATTCATGAAGCTGTACTCTACACTGCATAACTGGTATTAACCATTAAGTAGCAACAACTATAATTATTTTTTTCTAATATTATTATTTTTTTCAAGCAAAGGAATTAAATTTTTATCAAATAAAAAAATGCACACCTGAGTTAGAACTTATAAAGTTTTTCAGCTACTGTAACTAAAAAATTACTATGAAATATCTTTTATCCTTATTGTTTTTACAAAAAAAAACCCCAAAAAACCAACAAAGTAAAACCAAACAGCAACGACAAAACAAACCCACCAACCCCAAAAAACTACAGATATCTCACTTTCACTTTAAGGAAAAATCATGAAGTGTGAATTTGAGATGACAGATGAACAGCTTAATTTCCAGTGTAAGCTACTAAAAATAAAAATAAGTGTTTCATAATCAAAATGTCATGTGTGCTGTAATCTTATATTAATTCAATCATATAATCACCACATCAAGGTTACTGTAAAGTCCAAAGTGTTCTATACACTATATAGGTTGATAAGGTTTTTGGAGCCAAGATGAGCCTTGTTGCTCTAGGATCTTCTATGGCTTGTATGATGCAGAAGTTCAGATTAGATTATTTTAATGATTCCTTAACGAATATGACTGGCGAAATTATGATACACTCTTCACTGTCTCAGTGAAACTAGTGCAGGGTTCTTCAGCTTTTCATAGAATCAGCTGAAAGCACATGTCTTCAATCAGTAGTATCTGATACCTTATATCAGACAGCAAAATACTGCACAATAGTTTGTGAATATCCACCTGCCATTTCTCAGAAATATTCCAAAGAACAGAAATATCATACTATGATTCAAGGCTACACTTCATGAGGATTTTCTGTATATTTTTCAGTGAATATCTTGATGCAACTTCTTTATTGTAGCCTTTTAAAAGAGTCCCTTTATGACTTTTTCAATGGTATGTGGTCTTCAATCTTTAAATCATATTACCATATTTATTGAAAGAAATTAAATCCAAACAAACAATTAGAAATAGAAGTAAATTGGGAGGTTACTGCTGTATCTGTAGATTCAGTTCCCCAAACATTCATCATTCCAACTCATAAGACTATCTCGGATCCAAATTCTACCAACTGGCCCCTTCACGTCTAACAACGCATTTGGGAAAAATTAATTTTTATGAAAAGCCTCTGAGACACATAAAAGGCATCTGAGAGCCACTATAAACATGGTTACCCAAGAGAGCCAGGTACTTATAGCATACATATAATGAAATATCCACCTCTCTTGAGTAATTATGTGTATATCAAAATGTTTACTGGTAATCGGTCAACCTGACCCACCACCTACCCAAAGTGCTGGGGTTTGCTACATGACGAAGGTACCTCGAAAGAAAAAGATTGCCAAGGATTACACAGAATATTCTTTCATCACCATACATTGCAGAAGCAGGATGGAGGAAAAACACAAAAGAGGTGAGATGAAAGGAGAATTGCAAAGGAAGCCAGACTTCTAAAAGGAGCTCTGTGATCTCTCTTTCTCTCGAATGGGTGTCTTCCCCCCTGACTAGCTCAATGTTGTATTAAGTAACATCTATGTGACATTTACTATATCCACTATGCAGAGAAAGGCAAAGAAAGCACTGTATTACCCATTAGGATGAATCAGCTTATCAAATAAAAAACAACTCCAATTTTCATCCAGAACTTGAAGCAAACCAAACTTTTTTGAGGGCTGTATATATGCACAGTTGTGTCTGCATGTACATATACATATATATATATGTATTATACATATGTATACATATACAAATATAATGCATCTGAAATATCTGTGAAGGCTAATGTCATAGTATTTTTTATGCTTATCTCCACTACTGTCCATTTTCTTTTAATCTGGCTAGGACAGAGACATCTTCAGTCAATAATCTCATTCATCACAGCTGACAATGGTAACAGCAGTTTTGATGGGAACATTTGAGTCATAAAAGGATGCCTTCAAGCACTCGCAATGCCTTCTGGGCACTTTTCACAAAAAAACCTCATCAGTATTAATGTAGCATTAAGTATAGAGGTCTTTGCCACATAACAGCAACAAAAAATTGCCTCAAGGTTTGTCTCTACTCTTGCAAGTTGCTTGCCTCCTTTACTTTAGCAGTTCACATGAGGCAGAGGAGGGTTTTGCCTAGGCACCTTAGACAATGAGTGTGATGGGACCACAGCATTCTTGGATGCAGACAAGGCTGTGGCACAGTCGTGTGACTTTTCTCCCTTCCTTGTGACATCAGGAAAGATTTGCAAGCAGCTGCTTATCCTCGGGTCCTACTCCTACCCATTTCAAACAAAGCAGCGTATATTAGTCACTATTGCTCAGTTTCCTAAGGGTGCAGTATTTGTATTCCTATGGGATGGATTGCTGCTCTTTTCCTTTGGTCCACTTGTCTTCTGGAGTGTCATGTATTTCTTTTTAAATACAGGAGGCAACACTCGAGCATAAGGCTCAGTGTCCACAATGCAGGGGAAATCTCCATTGCTATTCAAGAGCCATCCTTAGATGCCTTCTCAGACATTGCTGAGCTTTTTCATCTACTCAGTTCCTTCCTGTGGTCATGCACAATGCACTACACCAAAGTTACTCTGATCCTTTTCTCCCAACCCATAAAAAAAGAGGTTTTCTATGCTGAGCAATTGCGTCCTCCTCTTCAGTGTATTCAGTCTCCAGGCCTGCAAGGAGGAGGACCCAGGTCTTTCTAGCACACAGCTTTCTTCTCACTTGTAATATATTTAAAGTTATTAGGTAGTTTGAATGATCTCCATTCTTTTTCCTTTTGCTGCAAAAATATACATGTGTGTTAGTAAAAAGCTCCTGGCACATGGCCACGAGCAAAAGTTTCTCTCCCTCTGTCTCTCTCTTTCTCTCTCTCTCCAGGCACTGATGCATAAATCCAATTATCTTTCATTCAGTCCTTCACTTGACTTTTCCTCATCTCATTTCTAAAGATCCCAGCTGTGCTAGTTTATTGTATATGCATCCAGCACTGGAACTAGTAAGCATTTTACAAACTGCTGGAACACCTGCAAATTTACTGTTGTGTAAGCCTGAACTGATTAACTTACCTAGTGTCAATAAAAACTTCTTGGATTTCATTTTCTTGAAGAATATTCACAAAGAAAAAAGACTGAGAAGTGAAACTAGAAGGATCTCCAGTAATCACCAGCCAACACAAATATTTCATATTTCCTTTCTATTGTTTTTTTTTCTTTTCTAAGAGAATATAAATAAAACAGGAAAAGAAGATAGAAAATGGGGTTACAGAATCCACCAACTTGTAAATACAGAAGCACAGTGGTCTTTTTTTTTTTTTAATTCTGCTAGAGGGAAGCTTGGAGCCTAATTTTTTCAAGAGATATTATATAGCAATGAGTGTAGCATCTACTAGAAGACGGAATCAACTCTGCTAACTTTATTTTTTTTTAACAGATGAGATAATCTTACCACCTCATCCTCATAGATTTGGCAATAATTTCTTCTTACTTAGTGAATAAAATTACTGCCTTGATGAAATGAGAATTTCTTATTTTTGCAATCTCAGCAGTGCTGTCTTTAGAGTTACAGGAATGGTAAATCTCTCTCATGAGCAGTTGCATTATGTTATAGTTAAATACAGTTGAAGCAAATCTCTCTTCTTTGTAACTTTAAATCTACTTATAAAAGTTTGCCAGGAAAATGTGTACACTATTTTCATAAAACATTAGCATAAGTTACCAAATTAAGCTAGTTGGAAAAAAAGAGCTTAGAAACCTGTACTAGCTATTTATTATGTATATGTTTCCTGTTGGTTTTGGTTTGGTTTTTACTTTGTTTGTTTAGTTGGTTTGCTTTGTTTTTTGAGAAGGGAGAGATGTTCAGGGACATCTATTGAAGGTAAATAATGCAAAGGATCTATTTAAGGTAAATCAAGCAAGCCAGAAAATAGCTATATTCAGAGAGGAAGGATGGCTCACAGTTCTGTAGCATTGTCCCCAGTGTTACATCAGTTCTTCAACTGAATGAAAGAATTGAGGAGGGGGAGATGAGATGAGAGAAGGCTGGGCAGCCACAAGCACTTCCTGTGTTTAGAAATAAGTTGACAACTTTCTTCACTTACAGTGACTAGTAACATAACCCATCACTGGAAAAATTAAGTATTTCTGACAGGGCACAGACTCATGCAGGACAATAAGCATCAAGAGAGGAGACATTGTTTCCTGGAGAAAACAGTTCCTGGGGTTTGAAGGCATCTCCCTGAGTCCCTACAGTTATTCTAGTGAGACTGATGAAAAGCCAGGTGGGGCTGGAAATCCCCTTAAGGGTGAAGGCAGCAGGCATGGTCATACTGGAGAAGACAAAGAACAAAGATGCTACCATAGGGAAAAGGCAAGGAGACTCTGCATCTGTGTGTTTTGAAAACTTGACATTGTAGCTCTTAAGCAGATTGTTTTCAAAAGAAACTTCACTGGCTACAGACCAGAGTTATTCTTCCTTTATCTGCAATGGTAAGTTAGCTTTCAGACTCATTTTAACAGCAACTTCATTTTCTAAAAAGTTATCATGACAGTCTCCACAAACATCTGGAAGCATGTGACTACTATCACTGACTGGAACAACACCAGGATTTAAAGTTCCATGGGTTCCCCTCTTACCAATTTCCAAAGTAAGAATAAATTACCTTAGAAGCAGATTGGCAGAGGTAATGAGAGATATCTGTGTTTCACAAATGATGCTGCTTCGGGGATTTTTAAGTGGACTACTTTTCTAAGTGGACATGCCCATTCACAGAAAAAATTTCTCCAGAACAAGATTGATTATCAAAATATATAAAGACGAAAGATAAAATCATAGATGTTATCTTTGAAGAAACATTATCAGGATCCTGAACATGTATTTCCAATAGATTTTCTCAATTACTCTAAGTAAGTTCCATTCCAACACATACAAAAATAAGTTCCAAAACATTAAAAACTCCCACAAAATTGAAATCTTGTTTTCTTGCTATGTCTATTCACAACAGTGTACTTTTTTGATCACTTCTAAGGTCTTTTTAATTAATTCAAAACATGTAACTGAAATAATCCCCCATGAAATATTGAAATTGCATTTTACTTGCCAAAAAGGCGTTTCCTTATCCTCATAGATTATTTTCAATGAATATTTATCACTTTCTCTAGAGTCAGTAAATTCCCTGTACATCATTTTCATACCATTCTTTATCTCAGAAAAGATGTAAAGTCCTAAATTTTTCATTCAGTAGATAAGAAATTGATTTGTTTTCCTGACTGTAGTCCAACATAGCACCCCTTTCTTCTGTCCTGAATTTTCATTGGTATAATTAGTGTACATGTACACCCCAAGGTGTACATGAGGTGTGCAAAATTTGGTGCCAGTGACATGTCTAAATAAAACCTTTAACAGCATCTATTATGTTCCCCTTGGAGAAATTGCTGTTTCTGAATGTTCCTTTATCAAAGGCATGTAAAAAAAGGAGAATCTATTGAAGATGGGAAGATCTACTGAAGTGGCTTGGCTATTACTATCTGTTTCTGCTTGTATTTTTGCCTACATGTTACTAATCTCCATAATCTAATGGCCTTACTGTAATTTAGTTGTAGGAAGCAGAAAGACCATAGAACAGTTTCAGTTGAGAATAAAATTATTCCTGTAGGCACAACTCATTAATCCGTGTTTCTACAATATCAGATTTAATAAACTATGTGGAACTGAATTCTAGGTTTATTGCCTGAATAGAAAAATCTTTTGAAGTGATGATAAAACAAAGCAGGTATTCTGTGAACCTTTACTTCCTTATGACTTCTGTAGCCATAATTCTGCCTTTCAGTCTATTACATCTTTCACCCAATCTACAAATTGCCAAGTGCTTCAAAGTTGTTTCATAGATGACCAGGCACTCAGTATTGCACTGACTAAGGGTTGGTATGTGGGAAACAATGTCCAATTCCATACTTGCAATGGATTGTGGACCCCAAAATTTGTATCCATATATTTAATTACGGCTGTAAAACAACTGATGAGAAATACTGAAGCTGTCATTTTCATTCGTAATTAATGACACCGACCTTTCCCACTCATAATTTATTTATGCACAAAAACTAAAAATAAGATATATTTATTTTTTAAGTTTTATCATTTTAATTATTCTGACCTATGGATTCTAGGCATAAACTCCATAAAAAGAAGACAAGATTTAAGGCTTAACTTTTTTCTCTTATAAGCTGTATCACTAAAACAGAGTGAGTACTACTTATGGACACAGTATTGTGAAGAAATTCAGATCATCCAGGCTTTAAGACGATCTTTTTTGAAGAATATACCTTAGGCACTGTGTATTGGGTTTGCATGGACAGTTTTTCATAGCAGGGGGCCATGGCAGTGGCTTCTGAGAAGCTGCCAGAAGGTGCCAGAAGCTGCCTCCATGTCCAGCAGAGCCAGTGTCAGGTGACTCCAAGACAGAGGTGCCACTAACCGAGACTGGGCTCATCAGAAATGGTGGTAACACCTCTGTGATAACATATTTCAGAAGGAGAAAAAAACAACAGAGCAGGTAGAAGTCTGAGAGGAGGCACCCTGTGAACCTGTGGGAATCCCATGCTGGAGCAGGTTCCTGGCAGGGACCTGCAGACATTTGGAGAGAGGAGCCCATGCTGGAGCAGGTTTCCTGGTAAGACTTGTGACCCTGTGACTTGTGATCCTGGAGCAGGCTGTGCCTGGAGGAAAGGACCCTGTGGCAGATGGACCCACACTGGAGCAGTCTGTGCAGAGCTGCTGCTGTGGGACAGACTCATACTGGAGAAGTCCACAGAGGACTATCTCCAGTGGGAACGACTCCACACTGAAGAATTTCATGGAGGACTGTCTCTCATGGGCTTGATCTCATGTTGGAGCAGGGGAAAGACCCCTCTCCCTGAGTGGGGGTAGAAGAAACATGTGATGAACTGACCATAACCTCCATTCCCACTGGGGCAGGAGGTCAAGCTCAAGGAGGGAGGGGTGGGGGGAAAGTGTTTTTAAGGTCTTATTTTACTTCTCATTGTCCTGCTCTGATTTTGCTAGCAATACATTGAAAAAACAGCCTAAATTCTCTCCTGTTTTGCCTGTATTGGTATCCGATCAGTGACCTCTCCTTGTCCTTGTCTCAACTCATGAAATCTTTGTTATATTTTCTCTCCCCTGTCCAGCTATGAAGGGGAGTGATAGAAAGGCTTTGGTGGGTGCCTGGCATCCAGCCGTGGTCAACCTACTACACACTGAAATAACAACATGTGAATGTCAGGTGATGATAAGAATATGGACAGGATAGGTTCTTATACCCCTCTTGTGTCACAGATACTTCTTATGTCAAAGAAACTGACCTGTATGTGTTTTTTTTTGCTAAAAATATCTTATTGTATTTTATTATATCTTATATAATATATAATAAGATATTAAATATATAAGATATTAAAAAATCTTATTTATTTAAAATATCTTATTATATCTTATTATATTTCCCCATTATTTTATATTATTACTGATCACTGACTGTTTTCTTTTAGTATTATTCTTATATAGACACTATTAAAACCCAACATTTTCTATGGATGTTGGAACCTACCATATCTGTTGAATTTAGAAACCAGCTGCACATAGGACTATAATCAGTAAGAACTTCTGTAATTTTGAGAGGGTTGGGTAATTTTGTGCTAGTGTTGGCAAAAGACTTGAGGCAAACTCTTTCTTTTCAAGTAACTCATTTCGTGTAACTCTTCTTGTGAAATATGAAGGACACTTGTTTAATATTGGCAATCTATAATTAGATATTTGATCTTTCTAGGGATTTGCATTTTATTTACAGTCAATGGAGAATCAAACCTCTCCAGATGCTGAATCACCTTCAGTATCTCAGATACATATTTTTGAATGGAACTAATTACTCTCTGAAATCCATGGCCTTAATGGTGTTCAGATGCCTAACATATGAATAAATTGATGAGAACTGGGCACTTAGATACCTTTCAGGATCTAGATCTTGATAGCCTTTCACCACTAAGAAGCTGGTAAGATCAAAACATTTCTTTAGGTCCTTTGAGAACTTACTCCTGTATCATGATAGTAAAGCATGCAGAATTCTAAACAAAAACTGAAACAACTGAAATGCAACATTATTATAAACGCACACACAGTCAACTTAAAGATTTTGTTTCCTTCATGTTGTGTACAATCTTAAAAAGATTAGCAATCCTGAATACCTATATGTCATTTTAGAGCTATAATAGCCCATTAAAATATTTACTAAAAAGAACATAACTTTAGAGCTGTCACTCTTAATTACTCTTTTTAAAACATTTGAAGGTGAAACTTTTACATTGAAAAATTTGGGATGCAGAATTTTTGCTAGATATAACCTATGAAAATTAGAGATGCAAAGAATAACAATTTTAGAAAAGTAACTTACAGCACCTACTGGGAAAATTAAATATCTTCTAAACTGTGGGAAAATATATGTAAGCCTCATGTATATACACACATGCAGATTCATCTTTGAAAACACTTGAGTGTAGAGCCCTTTTAAAGGCTACACTGGAGCAAATTGTCTGTATGCAGACATTCCTTCTCCTGCACGTTTGGTCATCTGCCAAAGCAAACCTTATCTAACAATTTGTTTTGTAGGGGCAATTCAGAGTCTGCCAAGGAAAAATAAACTGAATGGGTTTAAGTCCTCATCCAAAGAGCAAAGGGCAAATTTTTTGATATTAAGTTTGATGGCTCATTTACCTCAGCTCTACCATCCTTGATAAAGTCAGATATGAAGTAAGGAAAACATCTCTAGAGCAAACAGATGTAAAAGAACTCAAGCTAAGAATTACTGTGCTTATGAAATAAATAAAACTAGAACAATCAAAAAATAAGTCTAATTTGTGTTCAACTACATTTTTTTTGTCATAATTATTGCCTTGTACAAATCTTGTAGACATAATCACCACAAAGACATGTAACTTTTTGGGTTCTCCTCGCCTGAGTCTGATGTAAACACTTCTAGAAGAAAGCTGAATTAAGTAAACACTGATTATAGTGGTTTATACTTTAATTTTAAGCTATGAAAACATTTATATTAACTTATTGTAAAACTTCTAGAGCTAATATTCATGTCAATGGAAATTATGAATCATAAAAAAAAGGAAGAATACACCTTGAATTTGATACATTAATTGCCTGAACATGCTAAAATCTGATATATTCAAAAGCTATTCTTCTGAGAGATCTTGCATTAAATTTGGCCACAAGCTCTTTTTTTAATGCACCTTTGAGCAGAAGAAAGCAGATCTAGATATCAAAAACAAAACAACCACATATTTAGGACATCAAATATTAACTGAAAAACACATTAAACATTCATGAAATGGCAAATTATAAGATTACTTCTGTGGTTGGTATTGCAAATGTTTTCTTACCTTTATGTTCATAGTTGTATCAGTCTATGTATTTTTTAAATTTCCTTACCAGTGTGATAGAGGAGAAATACAGAAGAAAACACTCATGGAAAATCTGCCTCATGGTTTGCCATTGAAATGGATTAATGACTGATTGTTTAAACCTGTTTCTGGGTTCGGATTACTGCTTTTTATTCAGACCTATCTTTTAATTCATCTATATGAGAACACCTCTGTTGAGCAAATTTTTGTGCATAACTCAGGAATGCAGACCACAGGCAGAGGCAACAGTTTAAACATACACCCCCACAGCCAGCACACATAGAAGGAAAGGTTCCTTTAAACATGACTTGTCCTGGTAGACCAGAAGGGTTTTCTCAGGTCCTGGATGACAGATAGTTGCAGCAGAGGAAGCCTTAGGACACTCCTTATCCTAAATGACAGGAAATCTTGTTGCTACATAACTTGTCTGGACTGTGAAAGACCCACCCAGGGTCAATGTTTAAATTTAGGCTGAACACAAATGGAGTGTGAAGGATGGAGTGTGAAGGTGTATCCCACTCAAGTGTCTGATCATTTAGCTATAGGCTATTACATCATAGACCTTTTTCCCCTATTACACTCTTCCTTAATTTTCTGGTGGAACTCAGTTTGTCTTTCCCTCATGAGCACAGCACTGTGCTGTAACCTCCAAAAAAATTTCTGGGCACACCACAACTCCTTCCATCTTACTTGGATTAGGTTTCAGACAGATCCTTTTTGTATAGGTATTGAACCTGCTGAAGAGCCCACAGAGCTGCATGAGGGTGCTGTCTGCAGATAGCAAAAAATAAATCTGGTTGTTATCTTCATAGGGCTGAAACTGGACACCGTGTTAATTTTATAATCTTACCAATTTTATTATACACAGGACTCCACAGGTAAGTAAGATCAAGGCAAAGGATTATTGCCTGGTGGGTTCTCTGAGATGTGTTTGAGGAGAGATTCCAGTATTTATTCAAATCTTTTCACTCTGGAAACATATTTAACAACGTATTTTTTTAAGCGTGTGTTTTAAGCGAGGCTTTCTTGATACATGCAGTCTCAGATTTGGTACACCTAGAGAGTTCTCTGTTGAAGTAAAAAAATTATATCATTGCCAGAAATATAAAGCAGTGGATCAGTCTCCAGACCCTATGTCTAGGATTTCAAATACTTGAAAAACATCAAAGCATAGTAGTGTAGACATTTGTCCACTGGCAACAGAACAAAAGAAAAATGTTCATAAATCAAACAATTTTTTCTTCAAAGATGAAATTCCCATATTCAGACAGCTTAATATGGTTGCTCCTATCCATTCACAAGGTCAGGCTTATTTGGGGCTGCTTTTTTGTATTGATGTAAAATGTGAGCATTGTCCCCTATGGTGCTATAAATCACTCACTTTGCCTCTCCTATTAGGAACTTCAGCAGACACTAATTAACCCTCTGGAGAAAATGTTTATAAAAATAACAAGGAATTATTAGCAATGAAGCAGATTTTTTTACCCCAACAAAAAAAGTCAAACAGAGAGAGTGAATGTATTATTGTTAAATTGTGGAGTTAACTTGCTGGTTGAAAATTTTAATGAGCTGAGACACATGGCTAGAAAGGTTTTTGAAAGGGGCAGTGCATGCCTCTGTCTGTGTATGTGTCTGTGTGTGTGTTCCAGATGAGAATCTCTCACTTCCGAGTAACAACTAAAGAACATATTCTGAAATGTACAAATTTTTAAAGAAATTTTGAACTTTGTTGTTTATGAAGAACCGTGTGATTCCTAGAAGGGGCAAGACTTTTCACCTTTTATTCACAAAAATGTAGGTAGCGATGAAACACTCCTTTTAGGGATACTTTTCTAACTTAATATGTGCAGAGGCTCCACATCCTGTCAGTAGCTCTGACTCAACACAGTTTTATGATGGCTTAGGGACTTGTTGAAACATCTTTGCCCCAGTTTTTCCTGCCAAGAATAAATACATATATCTTTATTATTCTCTTTAATTTCTTTTTTTTCCTCACTTAATAATTTTGTATTGGATATAAACTGTTTATAACTTTAATAAATGAGAAATTTTCATACAATTTCAAGATTGAGTCTTTAAAAAATCTTTTTCAGTTCTATAAGATAGCAAATATTTAGACTATGAAGCTTTTCACATTTGCTTCCTGCTGCCTCCAAAACAAATCTCAGCCTTTAAGTTTCCCCTTATTAGTTCTCAATTTACTGTCTTCTACTTATATTATTTCCTGCTTCCCTCTGTGCTTTCCTTACAAAAAAAAGAAATAATTGAATAATATAATATATTCAATAAATTAAAATTGGAATACATCATTTTTGAAAGTTATATGAATTAAATATATTTTCGCATTTTGATCCCTTGCAGGTGATAGGTGTTCCTTACCCAAAGTGATAAAATTTCATCTTGTTCTTCTTTTCTACCACTGAATGAGAAAACCCTTAGATGCTCTGCAGTACTAAAAACTTAACTCCAGTGTTTACTTTGCTTCACTATAACAGAAAATTACCATCTGCAAATTGGGTTCCCATGCTGTTGAATTTTGAGAGAATTTGGTCCTTATTATAAGATGAATAGTNATTCCCAAAATACTAGGTAAATTTAGTTGACCTGCAGTGGAATAAATATTGTTGCTACTGCTGACTGGTGCTGACTTGTTCCTCTCCTCCTGATGAAAGAGATGTGATTGAGGAAACAACTCTTGTAGCTATGTATACCTAAAAATTATTTGTTGTAGAGTGTACACTCTCAATGCAGCCCACATGTACATTTGGGAGACTATGAAGGAGTTAATGCTAGACCCAGCCTAAATTGTTAGGAACTAATCTAATTCTAGAAAATCTTATTTCTATATACGAAGTGACAAAGACAAAAGAAATAAGGCTTAGAAAGCTGAATTTCATACGTCCACATGGGATATGAATCTCAGATTCTAAAGATAACATCTAATCTCTAACTGTTTATTAGTATAAACATATATATATATACACTTATATATATTATATATATATAATTCCTGCCTGTTTATTAGTACACAGTAGACTTCAAAGAATGTTAAAGTCTGTATCAGGGCATCTCCCCTGCCACAAGAGCTTATCTGTTGCTTCTTAGCTGGTGAAATAACTCAGGGTATCTTGCTCTTACATGAACCTTGGTGAAATAATCATGACAGTTTGCCTTGTAGTGAGTTATTTTGGTGCCATGGGCTTGATGCTTTCAGCTGACAGTAAATATCTTGCTGTGGAAGCAAGATGGAGAAAGATAAGCAGGAATTTCTGATTGACAGACACTTCACTTTACAAACTATAAAAGCTACACCAAACTTTCACAAAGCAGAAATTTTCTGCACATTCCCTGGAAATATGTGGAGGTTTCTCCCCAGAGTTTGGAATGCTTGCTTCGTGATTACTCCTTTGAAGGCTGGGTGAAAGGACTCTGTGTACACTTTTGTCATTTTGGTTACATTGACTCCTAATCTATATTATTCCCTTGCTAGCTTTAATAAAGGTACCATAATGTCATGCACTGTTTTATGTAATCTACTAGTAGTTTTTTGTTTCATACTGTGTTGTGAGTAACTCTGTCTAAAGTCTTTTGTCTGTTATCTCCTGTCTATTATAACTCATTTTATGACGGACCTGATCAGCCGTTCTTAGTACTCGTGAGCCAGAGCCATTTAGGTGCAGGCCACCTAATTGACTGACTATGATGCTGCCAGATTGAGGTTGTTGTGCAGTTTCTTGCCTTATTTAGCACAAAATCAAGAGAAAAACAGCAGGTCTTCTGGAGCTGAGTCTTTTAGATCCCTACAGCCCAACATAGATGCTCTTCCTCGCCTGAAGAGAGCAAAGTGTTTGTTAGGGACAATCCTTCGTGCCTAATTTCACAAGTGTGCTGGACAACCTCCCTGCTCTGACATACTTTTCCTTCACAGATTCTTCAAATACTTCTCTGTTTTCTCCTGGGTTTGTTTGTTTTTTTTTTNTCCTTACAAAAAAAAGAAATAATTGAATAATATAATATATTCAATAAATTAAAATTGGAATACATCATTTTTGAAAGTTATATGAATTAAATATATTTTCGCATTTTGATCCCTTGCAGGTGATAGGTGTTCCTTACCCAAAGTGATAAAATTTCATCTTGTTCTTCTTTTCTACCACTGAATGAGAAAACCCTTAGATGCTCTGCAGTACTAAAAACTTAACTCCAGTGTTTACTTTGCTTCACTATAACAGAAAATTACCATCTGCAAATTGGGTTCCCATGCTGTTGAATTTTGAGAGAATTTGGTCCTTATTATAAGATGAATAGTTTACTCTAAATAAGATAAATATTTGATTCCGCTACACAAAACATACATAAACAAGGAGGATTATACAGATCACTTACTGAATGCTCAGGAGATCACAAACATAAATTACTGCCTCTTACAGCCGTTGCCTTCTGTTTCTTTTAAGATGAACTATATCTTCAAAATTATTACAGAAGTTTTGTTACATCTTAACTTCTTAGCTAAATCAGTGTCTTTTCTGGAAGGCAATGGAAAAACGTTAGCTGTGTAATGTCCAAGTATCTGTTATGTCTTCAAAGAGAAGAACTCAGTATTCATTCAGTACTACATATCTGTACTACAAGCTGATAATTTTCCTAAGGCAGTGTAGAAAAGGAATGACCAAAATGAAGAAAAAGCTTTCTTTCAAACATTATTTGTAAATAAAATCAAACATATTCACAGAAAATTATGAGCAGAACAAAATTGCATGTTATTTCTTTGAGAATTACATTTTTGTTTGAAGAGTTCTCTTGCATATTGTTTAAATATAACTTTATTTCTCAAACAAAGTGCTGGAAGCACTGGGCTTGCTTTTATTCTGTTCTGCATCCGCTGGGAGGGTAACACGCAGAGCCTTAACCCCCTCATTCCCAAAATACTAGGTAAATTTAGTTGACCTGCAGTGGAATAAATATTGTTGCTACTGCTGACTGGTGCTGACTTGTTCCTCTCCTCCTGATGAAAGAGATGTGATTGAGGAAACAACTCTTGTAGCTATGTATACCTAAAAATTATTTGTTGTAGAGTGTACACTCTCAATGCAGCCCACATGTACATTTGGGAGACTATGAAGGAGTTAATGCTAGACCCAGCCTAAATTGTTAGGAACTAATCTAATTCTAGAAAATCTTATTTCTATATACGAAGTGACAAAGACAAAAGAAATAAGGCTTAGAAAGCTGAATTTCATACGTCCACATGGGATATGAATCTCAGATTCTAAAGATAACATCTAATCTCTAACTGTTTATTAGTATAAACATATATATATATACACTTATATATATTATATATATATAATTCCTGCCTGTTTATTAGTACACAGTAGACTTCAAAGAATGTTAAAGTCTGTATCAGGGCATCTCCCCTGCCACAAGA
>VWZV01017490.1:111847-155612 GCA_013397155.1 Irena cyanogastra
TCTTCAAATTCTTCTCTGTTTTTTCCTGGGTTTTTTTTTTTTTTTTTTTTTTTGTGCTTTCTTTTTCACTTTTTCATAACTCTACTATTTCTCTGGAAACTTATCTGCCCTTGCAAATTCACAGCTGCCTAGTTTCATTGATGAATATGTATATCCTGTGCCCTGAATATCTCCACCAAAGCCAATACAAAAGCCATCAGAAGCAACAGCCGTATGAAGTAATGCACAGCTGTGACAAAACTCAAACAATGTAAGTATTTGTAGAGCACCCACAGACCACTGGATAAAATGAAAAAATCTCTGACCTTTGAGTGTGAACTGGCAAGCTGTCATGCCTGAAACAACCACAAAAAAAACCACTGACTTGTTTTCCTTAATTTCTGATATAAAAGAGTTGATTTTTTTTTTCTTTTGGGAAGGGTTTTCTTCAGTTGGACCACTTGCAACATAGTTCTAGTCAGAGTCAAAGAGAAACCAGCACTTAGCATACATTCTCATGACAGTAATACTGAGTGGTGACTATTACAGACACTGTTCTTTCATACAGCCTTCATTTAACAGCCCTCACAAATTAGCTATGTGTGCCCCCCAACCCTCCTGCAGGTAGTTCCTGCTGCTGGAATTATCAGTTTAACCCATTTCATCCACATTTGACCCATAGGTCTTCTATTAATCTCCCAGCTTTTGTTATACTGCTTTATGAAAATCTTCTTAACCCGTTTGAGGACAAGTCACCAAATAAACAACAGGTGAAACAGTCATTCTGCAAAAGCAGAGAAAAATAAAGTGCAGTTGTTATGCTTTCCCAATGCCCTTTGTTAGTCACTCTTTTTAAAAAAAATTGGAATCTTATTTTTAATTGAAAAATACATTGGGTGTTAAATGCTTCACATATACTGAATACAAATGATTTTTTTTTAGTATGTTTTGCTCATACATCTGTAGAAAAAACTTACTTCAATAATTCATAATGCATATCTTGCAACCAACTCAATTTATGGCCTTTGATTTCAAAGTTCTTCATGAATAAGCTTCCTGCAGTCAGCTAATTAAAATAAAATAAAATAAAAATTTATTGAGATCATATCAGAATCAAGTAATTCCCTGTTCTTGTTAAAGCATAGTAGCACCATGCTTTTCATCTTTATTCCTAACACATACTTCAGGTTCAGCTGAGTATTCTTTAAGAAGAATACAGTCAGTAAGAGGGAAATTATTTTATAACGAAATCCCATTACTATATGGATTTTTTTTCTTTACTGTAGCCTAAAATATCTTGACTGAAGTAACAATGGCAAGAAAACATTTTGGTTTTAGAAAAACAAAAAATATTTATTTTAACCCTGAATGTAAAATCTGATACTTTCATTGTAGAATAAAATTATTACGTACTGGTACATTATATACAGCTGAATTCTCCTAACTGAGAGTAACAGTAACAACAAGATTGAATGGGAATCATAGGAGAGAGAAAGGAATAAATAAAAGCTGGTATTGACCATCTGGCAGTACAAAATCAGCCCATCAAAGGGGCTCTGAGTCTGAGTGGGAGAGAAGGGAATAAAATTGTATTAAGTAGCTCAACTTTTTTCTTTCCTCGTACTTTATGTGCTTTCAGAATTTATCAATTCCTCATGAATATGATTTTATATGAGTTACAGAAATTGGTATGTAAAATGATTATTCATTGATATTAAAAAGACATGATAAGGGATCACAGTACAGTTCTATGAAAATCAGGAATTCAGGAAGCCTAGTAGCTCCTTGCAATACTGTGGTAAGTATAACGTAGTAACTTCATTTGGCAAAGTATAAACACTCATAAGAAAGCAAAACTGTATGCAGTTCTTTCTCCTCTCACCTCATCTCAAATAAATTTTACAATATGGTTAGTCTTTGAAAATTCAAAGACTAACCATTCAAACCTAGCTGGGTAGTTGTTACATGCATTCTTTCATTCCATTTCTTTTCCTGGAAGTGAATTAGTCCATCTTTCACTAATGTCTTGATGATAATCCTGACCTTCTTAAGTTTCTTAAATGCAACACAGCAAAGCAGGAGTTCAGTGTAATTCCTTTCTGCCCTTCTCAGGGAATCTGCATTGATTCCCTGTTACATTTGGCCATACTGTTATCTTCTTTTCCTATCAAACCTTTAATCTTGGCATAATCCTTAGTTTTATACTGTCCTTGTTTCAGCTGGAATATAGTTTATTTTCTTCTTAGTTTCTGCTATAGTGCCATGATTTTAGGATGAGAATAATGTTGATGATGCAATGATGTTAGTTTTTTGCTAACTGAGGGCAAAGTTGGCCAGGGGCTGATGCTCAGGAACTGTCTGGGCATCAGCTGGTGAGTGGCAAGCAATTGTATTATGCATCACTTGTTTTGTATATTCTACACTGATTATTTTTTAAAGTATTATTGTCTTGATTGATATTATAATTATTATTGTCATTATTTTCTTCCTTTTCTGGTCATTAGACTGTCTTTGTCCTAACTCATGAGTTTTCTCACTTTTGCTCTTCTATCTCTCTCCCCAGTTCCACTGGCAGTGGAGGAGTGAGTGAGCTGCTGTGTGTGGCCATTACTGAACTATGACACATGACAACATATTTACAGGCAATTTTCTTTCAGTAAAAAGCCTTAGATTCAAGATCAGACCACTTGATTTGACTGGATTCAGTCTAACTTGACCGCTCCCTTTAATCTCCAGCTTGGTTTACTGTAACTTGGAACATGCATACCTTGTTCCATCTTAATATCTGAACATGATCTGGTTTTTTTGCTTTTGTTTTCTACTATTTTCCTTTGCAAAAATTTGAAATCTGCTCAAGTTTTCCAAACAGCAATTGATACCTTTACTTACAGCATCAAGTTCTGTCAAAATTGAGAGTTGCTGTGAATGAAATAAATACTGAAGGAAAAGAAAATAGAGTCTAAGTAACAGAATAATCTTGTTCTATTTAACTGAGGTCACACAAAATTTAAAATATATTACTTTCTTTTTACCTAATTATATGTGCGTTATTAATTTTTTCTTACTTTTTTTTAAACCAAATCATACTTTCTTCGGAGCAAAATAAAGCAACAATAGTTTCCTCACTCTAATGCATGAGTTTTCAGCAGACGGTGCAAAAGGCACTCAAAGGTACAAAATTAGACTATTCAATGTGTCCCAGACATAAAATAGGCAGCATATTTGTGTGCTTATATGGAGACCTGAATTATTATTTCATGATATAATTTTTAAAATTTACTCTATTTGTATCTGAATGAGTAAATAAATTGACAAACTAGAAAGAGAAAACATACTAATAAAAAATACAAAAGTAGTGTGACTGAATGAAGGAAGAATAATTCAACACTAGGTTTTTCAACTCCATCAACAGTCATTAAACTAGTGGGATTTTACACTGAGACAGTCACAAAAGAACTTGGATTAGGAATAAAATATTTTTGGTAGGTGATTCTAAGAGGAACTAAAAAAAATAAAAAGCAAAATTTCTTTATTGTGTTTGCATAGCTTGCTTTTTGGTAGCAGATTGGGCCACAGAGGTGGCTCCTGTGAGAAGCTGCTGGAAACTTCCACTACATCTGGCAGAGCCAGCCTCTGATGGTTCCAAAGATGCTGCTGGCCAAGGCTGGGCCAATTGGAGATTGTGGCAATGCTTCTGTGATACATATCTAAGAAGAAATCAAAACAAAAGTTGGTGGGCAGTTAAAATCCATCTTCCACTTCACCAGGTTGCAAAAAAGACCCATCTAACCTGGCCTTGACCAGGGTCAGGGAGATCCAGAACTTCTCTGGGCATCCAGTTTTAGTGCCTCACTACCCTCACAATAAAGAATTTCTTCCCAATATCTAATCTAATTTATTCTAATCTAATCATGCCTTCTTTCTGTTCATAACCATCACACCTTGTCCTATCTCTACCTGCCCTTCTAAACTGACACTCTCCAGCTTTCTTGTAGGTCCCCTTATTGTACTGCAAGGTTCTTTAAGGTCTCCTCTGAGCCTTCTCTCTTCCAGGCTGAACAACTCCAACTATCTCTGTCATTCCTCATAGGAGAGGTGTTCCAGCCCTCTCGTCATCTCCCTGGCCCTCCTCTGGACCTGCTCCAACAGGTCCATGTCCTTCCTGTGTTGGTGGCTCCAGAGCTGGATGCAGCACTCCTGGTGGGAAGCAGAGCAGAGAGGAAGACACATCTTCCTTGACCTGCTAGTTGAGAGCCAAGGTCCACCTTTGCAAAATGTTCTTATATGATTGGAAAACATTCTGGCTGGCTGGTTTTTGTGCTCCTTTCATGTCTCAGGAAAAATTGGCATCGTACTGTACCTATGCAGACATTGATCCTTGTAAAGTTCTTCTCATAAGCACCGTGCTGAAGGAATTCTCAATGGAGTCCATAGCATGAGTGGGTATATCTCATAAATAGAAATATCTTGTCACAATATCCCAGAGTTCAAAGAAAGTAGAAAAATATTAGCAGACACTAAATACATACTCATAAATGTATGTACCTACTGGATAATGTCAGGGGGTTTTTGCTTTTATTATTACTTTTAATAGTGATTGTTATGGATTACTTCAAAACTTTGAGCAAATAACATAATGAAATTGCACATGATAAAATTACATGATATTTTTGTGATGAAAGGTCCTTGTCACATATTGCAAAAATACCTGTAATCTCTTCTGTAGTGCAAAAAAAGAACATATTTCAGCAGGAAAAGTCTTTTTTCATAATGTACCATCTCATTTTCCCATTATTCAGAGTACAGGTATTTTTACACTGCTAGTAATGGAAGATAGAAAACCTATCTAAATCAACTACAGTCTCATCTGATCTTTGAAACATTTCAGTAGTATGTAGAAAATTACTGGTGTCTGAGACTATATTAATAATTTGGATACATACATTGTATTTCATATTTTTTGACTACTATTAAAAGTACTAATGCCTGTTACAATGAGAATAGAATGGTAAGAAACTTCATCTCAAGTAGGTCAATGACAGACTGCAATGTGTGGCATCATAAAGTCTTAAATTTTGAGTCCACGTCCTGTGAATTTAAAGCTTCTACTCCATGATTTAAGGTATTTTGCTAACAAGTAGAAGAAAGATGTGGAGTTATGAAAGAGAAATATTTGTTCCAAGCCAACAATATTACTGCATAAATACCAATTTCTCTGCTTCATGTACATTAGATATGCTTTCTGGAGAAGGGCATAGTTAAAAACAGGAGGAGTAATCATTTCATGAGGTAACAGATCTCTCTTCTGTCACATTTGAAAGAAATACAGTTAAAAATTCGTTTTAAACTGTATTTGAAATAGGCAGAAACACATTTCTGACCCTGTGAATATTCTTTAGATTTTCTTTCTCTCCCACTGAAATTTCTTCAGGATAAAATATGAGGCAAAATGAGGCTAGATGTAAATGCCATATACCTGCCATCCCTGAGAAACGTTTCAGTTGACTGAATTTCTAATTCCAAATCACTCTATAGCCCACTAAACAGTGGGAGGGGTGGAGATGGAAAGGGGGGAGATTGTATGAAGTTAAACAGAATCATTCATCATTAAACCTTCATTCCAAATGAAAAGCACTTGAGAAGAACTACTCCAAAAGATCCTAACAAATTTTAGTCAAAATCAACACATTTCCAATAAAATGCTTCTTGATTTTTCTTTTGCCTAAGATGTTATCTGGCAGGAAAAGATTGGACAGGAAAGCTATTTTGCTTTATTTCTAAAATAATTCTGAATAAAACAATTTAAGACAATTATTAAACAGTTACAGTTTCCTTCCTGTCCTTGTCCATTGTAGATTTTTGGTCACACATCTTCAAAAATACATGATTTTGTTATAATATTTCCAAAACTGGAAAAAAGTATTGTGATGTAATACTGCATTTATTATCATTCTAACACCACTGGAAACTATATAAAAAACATAGTGTTCTAGAGGTTTGAAGGATAAATGTGTAGGCTTTACTTGGTACATTTATTCATTATGGTTCCTTCCTGTTTCTATATCTCTGTCCAATTTACATTGCCTGGTAACTTCTCCATTTTTAAGCCATCCCTGGAGCCCAAAATTCTGATCATAATAATCTTAATACAGCCATCCTATTTTACTCCTATAATTTTGCTCAGAAACTGAAAACAAATCCAGAACTACATCTGAAATCTTCCGGAGGAGCAATAAAATTGCAAATACAAACAAGCACAAAAAATAAGAGTATATTATTCAATATTGTAGGATTGCTACATTTACAATTTTATTTGGAAGAAAGTGAAAATAGGGAGAATGTGCAATATCAAATGAAACCAATCAAACTGTCTTTACTAATATGTTAAGTTCTGGATCTGAAATATCCAGGAACTCATACAGGATGCTGAAAAGATAATCCAATATGTGTATTTGTATGATAGTTGAGAAGATTATAAAGCAGAAGTGGGAGAAAAACAAATTAATTAATCACATTTTTGCAGTTGCCATGGTTTAACCCCAGCCAGCCATGAACTCCCACACAGCCACTGCCTTACTCCCCCAACAGCACAACTAGACAGAGAATGGGAAGGGAAAAAGCTAAAAAACTTGTGGGTTGAGATAAATATAGTTTAATAGTGAAATCAAAAGCTATGCATGCAAACAAAACAAAACAAAACAAGGAATTAATTCACTGTTTCCCATGGGCAGGGAGGTGTTTAGACTTCTCCAGGACAGCAGGGCTCCATCATATGTAACAATTACTTGGGAAGACAAACACCATCACCCTAAATATCTGCCCTGCCCTCCTTCTTCTGACCAATTTATGGTCTGGAGTATGCCTTTGGTCAGTTGGGATCACCTGCCCTGGCTCTGTTTCCTCCCATCCTCCCATGCAGCCCCAAATTCCTCATCAGCCTGGCAGTACAAAAAGCAGAAAAGGCCTTGGTTCTGCATAAGCCCTGCTCAGCAACAAAAAAAGCATCCCTGCATTATCATCACTGTGCTCAGCACGAATCCAAAACATGTTCCTATACCAACCACTCTGAAGAAAATTAACTCAATGTCATCCAAAACCAGCACAGCAATATTGTGGGAAATCTGTGTGAAGAAATGTCTTTGGTGAGAGTAAAAGGGAAATTCAAATGTCATGAGTCACATGGCAGGGAGATGTTTCCTTTGATAAAGCACAGTCTACACAGAGGAAGTGTGTTAAGAAGGTATAACTGTAAACTGAGTCTACAGAAAGTAAAATTCAAAGAAAAAAAAATAGATAAACATATTAAGAAAGTTAATTTCTCTGGTTATTTTCTACACCTGCTATTGACTCTCCTGAAAAAGCCTGATCCAGTAATGATTGAATGCTTGGCATTTCCAAAAACATTTTTTGAAATACATCACTACAGAGCTGTGTAATAGGTGGAACTGCATTGCTGTTTTACCTGCTAAAAGGTCAGCACTTCTTTTGCAAGCTTCTAATCTATTTTATGTCATTTTCCATTGGTGGTATGAGCTGATTGCTTAAAGATATCCAGTTCCATACATAATTACTACTGTGCAGACAGCTCAGAAGTTGGAAGTAGCTGGGAATCTTGTCCTCACTAGTAAGTAGTAGATCAGTTGATCTAATTTTATAACAGTGTTCAAGGACAAAAAAAAGTATGCAATCTATTACAAAATTCAAGTTGCAGCACAAGGAATTAATATCAGACAACCAATTCTTGAATATAGAGAACAAGAGAACTTATTAAGGTGCTCACATCTGCAGGGCTATGATCTTATTGGCATCGCAGAGACATGCTGGGGTGGTTCCTATGACTGGAGTGTTGGAATAGAAGGAAACAGCCTCTCTAGGAAGGACACACAGGGAAGACGATGAGGGTGTGCTGCCCATGTCAGTGAGCACTGGAGTGCATGGAAGTCTCTCTGGGGATAGAAGGGATAACAGAGAATTTATGGGTCAGGATTAAAGTGAGGCCAGGGTCAGGTGACATTATAGTGACAGGCCACCTGACTAGGAAGATTGAGTGGATGAAGCCCTCCATAAACTTATAGAAGTGGCCTAACTTTCACAAGACTTGGTCCTCGTGGATATCAACCACTTTGATATCTGTAGAAGGGACAATACAGCCAAGAGTAAGCAATCCAGGGGGTTCCTAGAATGTGTTGATGATAAACTCCTTCCCAAAGAGATAGAGGAGACAATAAGGAGAAGTTCTGTGCAGGACCTTATTCTCACCAAGAAGAGGGGTAGGAATGTGAAGCTCAAGGGCAGCCTTTGCTGCAGTGACCATGAAATGGTGGAGTTTAATATCCTTAGGACAGCAAGGACAGCATGCAACAAGCTCTTCATCTGGTCCTCTTTAGGGATCTGTTTCATAGAGTCCCATGAGACAGAGCTCTGGGGGAAAGAGCAGCTCAAGAAAGCTAGTTAATATCCAAGGCTCACCTCCACTATTGTATTTGATAAATTGTGGTAGTCTGGTGTGAAGCTCCCACAGACCGAAAAAGGGGAAACATAACCCCTATTTCCAAAAGAAAAAAAACAAAAATAATGAGAAACTGCAAGACAGTCTCACCTCTGCGACTGGCAAAGTCCTGGAGCAGATAATCCAGGAATCTCCTGTTATGAAACAATATATATCACAATGCAGTAAGAAAGAATAAGCTCAGAAATCTTCAAATTATGTTTCTCTTTGTATATTTTGGATAATAAAGATGGCACAAAAGGAACTAAGGAGATGTTAGCACAAGCAGATTATAAATGAAAGAGAAAGCTGCTCTACCTCTCGAATTGTATACAACCGTTTCTGTTTATATATTCATACACTCTTTATCACAGATTGAGAGATTATACAATTTATTTAAATAACTGTTGATTTTGTTGAACCAACTGCAGTAAAGCTCTACCCAAAGAATTTACTTGAATGGAATACTAATAGGAATACATTTCCTGAATTTATAGCTTATCCTTGCAGAGAGTAGCACAGAGCTGTAAAGACATAAGGAAACATAGCTTGTTAACAGTGAATATTAATATTAAAACAGTTATTTTTAAACTATCATCCTGAATATGCAGGATGATAGTTTAAAAACAACATCCCTTTTTTTCAGGGATATAAACCTGATATAAACCAGGGATAGAAACCATTTATGAAAATTCTATATTATAAATTAGAGATCAGAAATTACAAGATAGATAAATGGAATACAAAGAAATAAAGGTGGGACTAAGTTAAAAACTTTATGATTCGTGGTGTTGACTGTGAAATGAATAGAAAGAGTTCTTTTCTACTCATTACATTCATTTGTAAAGCTAAATTCTTGATCGTGTCCACTTTTGAATACTCACAAATGTCACTGAAGTTGTATGACCTTTCTCTTTTACCATGTAGTAAAGTATCTACTGAAAATCTAAGAAATCAAAGGTTGAGCTCCCTGATCTTGGAGGTTTTTCCAACCTTATGATTCTATGGTACTATGAAATATGTGGATCTAAAACAGGAGAATCTAATATTTTCTTCATTTCTTGCTCTCCAATAACTCTTTTCAATGACCCAATAAATTATATGTTAATTAAACTAATTCCTCCATTCATTACCAATCATTTCTGTTCTACTAAAATAAGTCTCTGCAGCAAACATGGTTTTATTGCTTTAGCAGAGTGCAGAAATTAGACCAATAATATTTTAAGAATATCGTTCTGAAGTATGCCTTGAATATATCATACAATCATAGACAATTACTGCAGCTCTATTCTTATTCAGAAAATGATCTGCTGAGGCTCTTCTGCTTTGTGAAGACACTCTGATGTTGGCTTTTCAGGAAAGTCTATTATATAGAGATTTGGAACTGAAGGTTCTTTCATTGTCCCTTGTCCCTTTTATTGCTGTTGCCCTCGAGGATTTTATAGCATCTCTTATATCTTGTACAGATTGGAAATTTCAATATGCTGATTTTTTATTGTAAGCAAAATACCCATGTTTACACAAATATTTTCACGTAGGCATCAATAATATTTACATGAATATTTAAATTTATTTTGTGAAAACAATCTGGAAATAATTAAAGATGGTCATAGTACTACAAAGGGATTCACTTACAAAGACAACCCCTGAAAAAAAGTTTAACATAGAAGATGGATGGAAGTAGAAGTATATCTGTATTGCCAATCTCTGTTGCTTTGGATAGGAGCACCCAAAAGGACTTCAATGTAGCATGGAAGATACTGATACTCATTTCAGTGTGCAAAGATTTATTTGTGGTTCAGTATATGATGGCATATGTCAACTTTAAAGGCAAATAAAAATAAGAAAGTGAAGGAAGGGGAAAGAAAAAAATAGGAAGTAAGGAAGTGGAAATCTTTTTCTATCTGCTATCTGGGAAAAGAAAAAAATAGATGGATTTCAAAAGTGTGTGCTTCTGTGCAGCAGGTGGTTCCCTGAATACTTCTTCACCACAGCCATGATATTCCATCACAATATGCTCAGTGGCCTTTTGGGTTACTTGTACTCATTACATGAGTATCACTGCCGGGAGCACACTTTGATCAGCTGCAGATGATGCACATGACAACTGAATATCACTGTGCAAATGCATATTTTAGATAATGCTTGTTGGTAATTTAAATGACCATTGTTGACAAACATTGCCTACTAAATTCTGGTTTCTTAGAATAAAGTTATATAATCTAAGATGTACAAAGCAGAGAGTAAAATCTGGGGAGGTGTTCGGGGAGAATGACCAATACTTCATCAGTGGCAATTGTCACCCACAAGAAGCTTCTTGTAACAGACATGACAATGTCTGGAGTAAACGTGAAGGAAAATCCAGAAATGCAATAGAAGTGGTCTTCATATGAATTACAAACCTGGTCTCACAACAAAGCTGACAGGTTTTCCTTTCTGCTTCATGTCTCATGTGTCTAGAAAAGTCATATTTCAGAGAACTTCTTTGTCCAATTTTTCTTTGTCTCCACTTGTTCTTCCTTTCTGTCTCTATTTCTGTTTCAGTCTGTGTTGTTTCAAACTATTTCTTCACCCTCCTTTCCCCTGCTTTAACACCTTCAGTGCTCCAGCTCTTCCCCTTTTTTTTCCTTTCTCATTTCCTTTGAATTCTTCCTTTTTGTTCACACTTAATGTATGTCTCCACATTCCGACACTCACACCTTTGTACTGTGCTTTAAGATTTTCTTCTGAAATGCCAAAGATTTCTTTTTCCTTTTGCCTTAGAAAATCCTGCCTCCTTATGTTCCCGCCTCCCTGTCTGCTCTTTGGCCCCTCAGCCATTTTTATCTTCATTCCCCTTGAGAAATCCTGCCCTCAGCCATTCCTGTCTTTTTCCCTTCTTGAACATACCCCAGTATCTAAGGATGGGGCCACTCAATTTTTGAAGTAAATTGAGGATGTTCATGTTAGTGGAGTAAAAGTCAAATAAGTTTAGACTTTGATGAGGTGAAAGAGCAGATACTAGTAGAAATGTGATGAATGTTTCTGGAAGGATAAAATTCCACTTTTACTTTTTCAGTCTCCTTCACAGACAGCAGAGGAATACAGTAACACTCTTCAGCTAAATTTTATTTTAAAGTGAGAGAGGTAATATGAGTAATAGATAAGTTTGCTTTTTTAATAAGTCAGATTTTGAAGGTTAAACATTTTTAAAAGCTAGTGTATCCCTATGGCCAACTTCCCAAATCTTTGATTGTGTTATTAGGTGAAAATGGAGAAAAAAAACTGGTGGAATTTATTAAGAATATCCTAAGAATGGTGTCTCGAGCAGTCAGTTTAGCTGCCCTACAGATATCACTCTGCAGTACGGTTTACAAAAAAGCAGCATTGCCAGAACAAAAGCTGAAAATGCAGTTCTACAGGGACACATCACTCTACCTAAAGCAATTCATTAGTGCCCCTGATATTTAGGCAAATAGCCTTTTAGGCTCTCCCTTTCTGCACTCAGAGCCACAGAACTAGAAATGGCCCAGTTAAGAACTGTAGATTTTCTCTAATGCTGTACCTCTCAGAAAAACACAGATCTAGGACAATTTTTTTTTTCTTTATTTCTCTTTTAGCAGCCCTAGTAACCTACTCTCCCACTGTAATTTCACCAGGTATGGAATCCATTTCTGTGTAGAATTATATGTGAAGCCTCAATTAAGTCACACAGCATTATGCACCTAACACAGGAGACTTTTTTCCTGTAGGTTTGTGAAAACAATTATTAGGCTGATTTTCATTCAGATGCAAATGTTAAACCAGCCCAAATAGAATGGAAAACCTATAGGCTGCCACTGACAGACTGAGAAGGAGTTGCAAAGCAGCCCCCTGTTGCCAGTGAGCAGCGAGGGAGATGGTTAAAAGATGTTGAGGTAGACAGTGTTGTGGTATTTCTCATTACTAAAGGTCACTGCTATGCTAGTTCATCACCATTTTTTGGAGAGAACTGCAGAAAGCTGTGTCAGAGAAAGAAAAGTATTATCCAGGAGACAAGAAATACTGCAACGCATTAGGCAGACAAAGAAAGCACTTAGTGATTTCAGAGGAGTCGCATGGATATGACCTGGGGCAGAGTTTGGCTCTGACTGCTCTATCTGCATATCACTTCCCAGTACCCAGTGCACTAAGTGGTGGTGTTTCTTAGATGGCTGTAAATTCAGAGTATCTCTACTGAAGACAACTGTCCCAAAACAAATCAAGGCAATCCAGAGTGATGGTGCTGTAAATGAAATCACACTCTGACCTTAAGTACTTGCTCTGTCTCAGGTAACATTTTTTTACAAGTCATCCTGATAAATAATTTTTCATCACAAAATCCAGCTTCACTGTTTTTGTGGGACTCTCTACATTTTAAAAGAAAAACAGTCAAAGTTGCTGCAGCCATTTTTGTAGGACAAGGGTGTCATGCAACAAGAAGGAAAATTTATCTCCTTTCTGTCATTTCATCAGGGAATCATTCATTTTTTGCTGATCACTCATTTAAAACCTTTTTGACATGTAGCTGTCTTTAAAAGGTTGATGTATTTCTCACACTTCCCTCTCCAGAAAGCCTTCCTAGAATCCATCTCATTCCATTGTCTCTAACTATCTCAATTACAATGCTTGTTGGTCCAGCAATGTAACGAAGGCAGCAGATGCAGCACTGCAAGCGTACTGCTGCTGTCAGGAGTGTGGAGAGCTGAGCAGACAAAAAGCAAAATTAAATGTAACCTTTTACTCCTTAAATATAACTTTTGAAACTAAGTTTTAGATCACTTAAATTCTGTCTCTATAAATAAAAATTATTGACCTATTTGCCAAAGATGGTGGCAAGTTAGGTAGAGCAACAGCACCTCTTATGTTGGCAGGAGCAGTAACAGGTAGATCCATCAAGTCACTCCAGAAAACAAGTCGGTAGAAAGGATATCTCCACACCTGCTATTTCCATTACTAATGCTCTCAAAATGGTTTCACCAGCTTTCAGTGCTGCCACAGCTGCTGTTTCATGTGCTGAACGTTTTAGTCTTTGGCAGCAAGAAGCCAGATGATGCTACTTATGCAATTTATATCCCTTGTGACATATACAACTAATGACAGGCCTTCTTTCCTCCTCATTACTTTCGTTGCTGTGAAGGACTACTCCAGATCTGAAGGACCTGTTTCGTGTTTATTGTTATTAATCTGAATCACAGTTGCTTCAAGACAGGTCAATCAGAATCCTGTTGTATTAAGTGTCCCACATAAAGAATTTGATCCCTCTCACAGATTAAACAATGATCCTTGGATTTTGAGCCTTTTTTTAATGTAACTCTCATTTTTTACATACATATTCTTTCAGTTTTGTCTAAATGCCAGCCATCAACTTCACTACTGCTTAGCTGCATTCACTGAATTGGCCTTGGTGAAAAAGCTGCTAGATTGCACGTCCTTCGGAAGAGTAGATTTGCTTTTCCTCCCTGTTTATAGAGCACCAGGCATATGTGGTGTTTCAGGCTGTATCAACTACCATTGGAAAACTCAATTATACGCTGCTACATAATTAGCTGATGGATGCAGGTCGTTACCCTACTGTTGATATCTCAGCTCCTCTCCACTTCTCCGCTTTGTAAACACACAGGTGGAAAATGAAATGAAAGTTTTTTTGTATAGTCCCTAACCCACATGTCCAAATATTTTTACTTTGTTATATGTTTCCCTTCACCACTTTCTTAATTAAGAAAGTGTTTCTAAGTCCACTTTTTTACACTTGCATAAATTTCAGTTCTAGTCTACTAAATCTGGTTAAGCTAATCTTGAATCCTTACCCAGAAGGCAAACTTAGTAGAGCATCCTAAGTCTGCTTTTACTAATGCTCTTGATTATTCATCATTTAAGAACAGTTTCATGCTTCTCTCTCTGGATACAAAATTCATACACTGAAAACTAGAATAATTTTGTGACCATAGAGTAGGTAGGTAGTTTTAAGGTGAGACACTGTCCTTCCCAGAGACTAGCTAGGATCCTTATGTACCTGGGGAATATATTCATTTCTGATTTAACAAACCTGCAGCAGGCTATTTCAGTGTCTGATATGCAGACAAAGTATGCACACACTGGAGATGTTTGAGAAAAGAGACAATTCCAAAGAACTCCCCATTTTCTTAGTAGGGAAAGAAAACACGCCAGCTATTACCCATCTGAGGCATGTAAAAAAATTAAGCTAAAATTAAAAGGTTGTTTACATAAAAAGTTTACAACCCAAAATCATAGCACATTTGTCAAATATTAACTAGAGTCTTTATATGAAAAAAAACTTGGATCATAGGACTGTCACCAACATACTCATGAGGTCAAATTCTTGTTACGACATGATTGGACTAGGAAAGCTGGTCTACCATCACAGACTCTGCCACAGAAAATAAAAAATCTAAAGTACTGAGATACATAGCACCATTGCAAATCTCACTAATCTTAGAATAAACAAGAACTTAAAATGCCTTGCTGTGTATTGTGGTAAGAATCACATTTGCATTGTATCCGCTTGACCCTTGCAATATGAATCTTATCCATGCAAATGAAAATGGTTTCCCTGTGTTCATTATATCACCATATCAACATGTTCATTATATCAAGAGTATTCTTTCTTGGTGCTTTTTATGAGTAAAATACTCAGGATTAAGACTCACATATGAAGGGCCTGAGAATCGAACAGATAAGATTTTAAATGGTTTTGTATTTCTCTCACCTACACAATTAGAGAAGTGTATTAAAATGTCCTTCAATTATTTAAGTTTTTATAGTTTTAGCTATATTCTGTATAATCTTAGTAAACTTCTGCTTCATACAGTCACTGGCAGCAAGACAGGTACTTATAATCTATTTTCAACAAAATGCATGTCAAGACTATTTGACTGTGTAGCAGCTGACATCAATTGCAAACAGGTATCCTACATTTTTATAATTATATTCCTGAAAAAAACAAATTTATTGAAAAATCTATAATTTTTTTAAATTTATTTTCTCTGTGGTCTGGGAAGCCTATTTCCTTCCTATTCAGACTGCCTAAGACACTACCTGAATATCTGATGCAAATCTGTGTACACCTTCAAAGTAGAATTTAATTTTGCTGTAGTATGAATGTAATAAACAGGGAATATAAATATTTTTGATCAATCACATTACTCAGTATAACTTCAGAAGTTCAGTTGAACTAAGAGTCTTATTTTTTTATTATATACAAAAATATTTTTCAAGTTTTTTCATATTTCTATTTATCACCAAATGGGAGTGGGAAATGAGACTTGTTAAACAAATTGAAATTATAATCTCTAATTTAAGCGAGATTCAATAAGTCTATACAAGATAATTACAGGTAAATATGGAGTTTAAATCTGAAATTTTAAGCTCCCTCTATGAGCAGTTAGACAGAGAAGACGAAGCTTGCTCAGCAAGAAGGTTTAGGTTATAGCTGGTGAGTGGCCTGCGGTACAGATTCTACCTTCCATCACCTCTCTCCACAACTATAGTAACAAAAGTGCTAAATAAATTCTTTCCCATTTTTCCAATTATCTAACCTTTGAAAAATTAATTCCTCATATTTCAGAGTCCATGCCCTGCACATATATGGTATTTTTAGAAACCTTAAGAAGAGAAAGTTAAAAGAATATGTTATTGCACTTTCAAGTTAGATAAGGGAGAGTGTAGAGAAAACAAAGCCAGGCTTTCCTGGAGATGCACAGCGGGAGGAAGAGAGGTAACAGAAACAAGCTACAACAAGGAAAATTATGGTTAGGTGTAAGAGTAAATTGCTAATAATAAAGGTTCTTAAATATTGGAACGGGTACTCAGAAGGTGACGAAGCCTTGTCTTGAGTGGAGGAGTCAGACTGGATGGCCTCTAAGCTTCCTTCCTCCCTCTTCTTGTCACTTGATCCTCTGATTCTCCTTGTACTCTTAAAAAGGAAAATATCTTCCCATCATTAATCTTAGAATTTATATGAATGCATATTGATTCTTAATTAGACCTGAGAGATAAGCATTGAGTCTTTATTCCTTACTATTTGCTCTTTTGACCAAATCTCTGTAGTCTCACATCCCACACATATACAGCAAGGGGCAATGCTGGTCCTGTGATTAATTGTGAAAACTTTGCATGATGTATTATTCAAGAACATAAGGAACTGGAAGGAGTAGAAGTATCTATATGGATAAGGTTTTAGATATTTAATTATATATACCAGACCATAACTCCTGCTAGTTATGACGCTGGTTCAACAGCTATAATTCTTGTCTCTATTCAGCAGTTTATTTAAAATCTGACTTTATTCAGATTTGAAGTCTGTATTCAGGTTTCGTATGCTTAAGAATGTCTTTTTTAATTGAATTTCTTCGTAATTGAATTTTGAAGAGTAATAATACATCTTCTTTTATAAGACAAGGCTTTTCCCATTCACAAATTCCTTGTCAAAGGAAGTCTGTTCATGACATGTTATCTCGACTAGTCCCTGTCCTACTAACAGCTACACAAGCAGAACCTTTTAACCACAGTGAAGGTGTGGTGATTTATATTGTTGGGAAGGGTTTACAGGTCTTAGTCCAGAAATATCAAAGTCCATGTTGTGGCGTTTATAATAGAACAATCAAATAAACTCGAAAACAGAACACCACACATGTATTTATGGGAATTTCCTGACCTTCCCTCGCCTCCTGGCCCCAAGTAGCAATGGTATCAGCACCTGCCTTCTTACATCTGGATTGTCTGAAGTCTGAGTTTTGTCTGTTAGGCACAGCATATACTTTACTAGCTCTCAAATGAGAATACTAATTTCGATACAAGTATCCAGAGGCCCAAAATCTAGCAGGAAAACTGAACACTGGTAAGGCTTTTTTTATGATAAAAATGTCCATTTACACCCTTAAACAAACCTGGTAATTTTTACTCCATTGGAATCACACTTTCATATTTGCCTCTATATATTTGTAATTTTTAATAATTTCTGAAAGTTACCAAGAAGGATATAAAATGTGTAAGTATGAAAACAAATTTGGGAAGAGCATTGATTGCTTTTTAATTGGTAAAACTTAGATAACCCAAATACCAATTTGTAGATCATACAGATCCATGGTCTTGCTATAGAGCTGTCCATGTGGGGTTACATCTTTAATTTTTAAGGCAGACACATGCAATGGTCATTTAAAATTTCACTGAGGAAATATTTAAATGTTGGGTAAAAAACTCTGAAATTATTGAAACATATCCAAGCCACAGCTCCTTCGAAGACAAGACATTTGTACTCTGAATATACTGCATCTTGATGAAAATCTGAGTCAATTACTTTGACAAGTGATATACAAATTTCCTTTGAAGCACATCTCTGCCAACTGGTGTCCTGTTTCTACAGCTAACCTGAGGGTTATTTCAGCATAAAGATTTTTATTTTTACGCATTCACACTGTGAAGTTTCCTGATACATTCTACCTATGAGGGTCAAATTTTTAAAACTGCTTGAGCCACCATTTTTCTTGTTTTCAGAATTTATTGAAATTGCAAATTCACAGAAAAAAGAAACCCTGTCCCCTGAATGAAGTTTACATGAGCTCAGTCTTCCACAAGTTGTGAAAATGCTCAAGGACCAGCCCTTCAATGCTCAGTTGGTGGGCTTCAGACTGAACCCCTGCTTATTCCAGATCTGCCCTTGGAAATGCTTCTTGCATCTTTCTTTGCAGCAGATGTAATTCATGGTTGCCAAAATTTGGATGCTGGCCGAGGTGAACCACGACACTCATAGTTCCTGTCAAACATAGATAGCTGTTTGTTCTGAGGGTCTGCAAGCTGGTGCAGATGTAAAATAAATACCAGAAAAATACAGAAGCATCCAATAGATTTTATCTGTTTCTACTAAGAACTATGCTAGGTAGGACAAGAGAATTTTAATTGTCCTCAAGTGATTAATTTTAAAAAATATTAATGGATTTATTCTTTCTTCCCGTGACATATAAACTAGTACATAATAAAATAATTAACACAACCTGATACATTTCTTTTTTCTATCTCAGCATAGACTTGACTCATTGCTTAGATAATTTAATAAATGTTAATAAACACATTATCAGTGTTATTAGATGAACAGATTCTAAAGTTCAGTATAATGAAAGGTCTATTGACAAGGGAAGAAAAAATAAGGTACAGCTCTGAAAGAGATTTAAAAAAAAGTAAGGAAACAATTCAGCTAGGAAAAGAAAAAGTTTAGAAGGTATTAAATCACATAAAGTGTCTGATTGATCCTGACTTTCAATTCTACTCTCAAAAAAACTAAGCAAGGCATGTCTATCACAGTTGAATTTAGACTGATAAAACCACAAAGTTATTGTGTTTTAAAAAAGTATCGGAATTACGTGGACTTCTAAACAAGTCAAGACATTTCCCTTTCCAGAGCAATGACAGGCACAAATAACACAAAAGAATCAAGGAGACGAGAAGAGAAGTGAAGAAAGGAACAGGGGAAATATTTGTGGGGAAAAGCACCCATGGAAAAACACATTTTCAGTATATTGAGCTATTGTTTCAAGTAGAGTTCAAGGGACTGACTGCGTGCAGGTAAGAAGGGGTAGATGACAGCAAAGGAGAAATTCATCCATAAAAGCATGTGTTAGATGTTGCAGTGGCAAAATCAAATACTCACAAGTACAAAATGAGAGAACTCAACAGTCTTTGCATCCCTAGTTCTTTCCCCAGAGTATATGCATTATAATACATAATCAGACATTGTATTTTTTTCTTCACAAGACCCCCTACCCCATTGAGTGAACAGAATGGATGGTGATCAATTAAAAAAGAACAGCTATTCAATGTTTTGTTTTATCCTCATTGTTCATTTTGTGGACTTATGCTTTATCTACTGCACGCTATTCAGAGGCTGCAATGAAGACAGAATTATTAATTTCCTCATGGGCTTTTCTCTGGCAGTCAGCTCTGTGATGCTCCACAAGCATTAATTTATCTTCACAAAGTGCAATGTGATGTGAGAGGTTACTGTTATCCCCGCATTACAGAAAGCAAGCTGAACTGTGAGGCAGTGGGAGACTGTTTACAGTACACAATTGAGGGTTTAGCAACTGATTTCTCAAATTACATAAAGTAACACTTTGTACATTCAAGACAATATTCACACAGACTTCAGTTGTATATGAGAATAGCCAGAACACAGACCAACAAAAATCAGAAAAAGAGACACCAGTGTTTAGCTGCTTCTATGATAGCACCAAACTGGACCTCTACAGCAGAGACAAAACCAAAATACCTGTTTCATTCACGTCCCAAACAGCATCAAAAAATAGATCATATGGAAAACCTCTCAGATTTACATTCCCAGGGGGTCCAGATAAAGCTCTGAATAAAGCATGGGCTCATATGGAAGATGACCTAAGTGGCCATTGAATCAGTGCCTATGAATTGATGAGAGAATTTGGAACTGAAGTTAGAGGGTAATACGTCACTTTGTGACTTTACAATTCCTGGTTTTGCAAATACAACAATGCTTTATAAAGTAGAGCAAATAGCTATTTCTATGGTAACTTCTTCACTTTAAATAATTTTAAAAGGAAGCAAACAGAAGCTCTTCTGCATGATGATACCACATTGTCTTTTCACCGATGCAGGAGGTCTGCATGGTCTTTGGCCAATTCCAGGATAAGTGCTTGCAGCAGAGGGATATTGAAGAAGCCAATACTAAGGGAATGAGTCAGACTTAGCCTGCTTATCACAGATCTGAAGTCTGCCAATCTTACTGCCTTAGCCATCTCAGTAATAATGAACTGACCACATACCCTCATAAATGTACTGAATTATCTTTACACTGGATCAGTGACTTCTTTCTTTGGTTTGGTCCCAACAGGATAACCTGAAGACCATACATGACGCAGACTTCAGCTCTGGTCAGCCTTAGCTCAGAATTCTTTAGAGTGCCAGCCTTAAGTCTTGCTTAAACCTCTCAGCCTTGCACTGGAGAAGGACCATTTTTCCTGTGATTATCAGATGTTGGACTAGACTCATTAAGAACAGAACTCTCTTAGATTTGGCAGCTTGAATTTTCATATTTCTTTGTGGGCTGTTTACCACTGTGCAAACCAGGGCCTTGTCTTATAATAATTAATATTATTATCATATTTCATGTAAATTGGGACCTATCAACAGAAAATTTAATTTAAATTATTAAAGTCTGATGAAAAATTACAGCTGAAAAGATTTTTATGAGAAAATCATGCATGTCTAACATTAGATATTGCTGCTTATCCTGATTTTAATACACTTTCAATAGTAAAAGACATGATAGCAGACATTAATCAAATTTTAAATACAATAAGCAGAAGTGAGGTGATAGTTCTAGAAAACATCTGAAAGATATTTTTCAAGTGTTCTCTGTCCCATAAACACACATTATTCTAAAAGATACTGTTCAACTGCTCTCTGTCCCATAAACACATATTATTCTAAGTAGTGAAATTATAGTTTTAGTATAACCTGGATGTTAACATATCTTTTGCAATCAAATAGAAAAAAATATCAATATTGTAGTGGCAAATCTGTATCCTTTTTGTCCTAATACCATGTTTAAAGGAAAGTTTTCTCTGCTCTCTCTGTGAACTAAGGAGTATTAGCCAGATCTGTACACCCACAATTTTAGACGTGATCTCTAATGACCAGGATATGCATGTATGAAATTATTTCATAGTCAGCTCTCCCCTGCTACCTCTCTAAAACACATGAAAAAGAAAAAGCTGTAAAAAGTGTATTCAAAAGTGGAGTTCTATAATCAAGATCACAGAAAAAGTAAAGACAACCACAGGTAAGAGTTGGCAAACTGAACTACAAAACCGCTATTAGTAACTGCAGAATGTATCTAGTCTTAGATATATACAACACTCTTAGACAGTCCTCTTTCACTTCTCCTTATCCACGGATGCAGATTATCCAAATTCTAAATTTTTAGGGAGCAGTACTTCTAAGAGTATCCTGCTTAGGCTGATGATTATATACGAGAAGATAGCATAAGATAAAATCTTGCATTTGCTGCACTTGTGAAGCAAACTAATCTGGAGTCACATCTAACCTTACTTAACATGTAGATGGGTAATGTGGATATAAGATTTTTTCTCATTCTGTCTTCTCCTCTGCATCAGCATTTTAAGTGTGAATATTACAAAGCTGAAAACATGTATAGAAGTCAAATATGGTGTTAAGGGTTCTTTTTTTTTAATGAGTATGAAACTACATGTTGTTCTCCTGATGCGAAAGGGAAAAAAACAAACAACTTAGCAATACTTTTACAATTATTTAAAGAGAAAGATCACAATACGTTCAGTGGATGTTTTCAAAGTAAATCAGTAATAAAGTCAGACTAATAATTTTGTACTGCCCTTCTCCAATGATCATTTGTACTTGAATGCCACTTGAAAAGGTCATGCATTCATTTACTTTTCTTACTGCCCACCTTCTATTCTGAATAGCAACTAAGCTGAGTATCAATACATTTCTAATCACATAATAAACTAACCAAAGTTTCCCATTGCAAACACATCTGGGTGAAATTTAGTATAAAAAGCAGGATATGACAGCCAGGTATATTTATAGCAGCTTTTCTTTGGATGAGTTACTTTCCGGTGAATGCACCCTGCACTTGTGTCTTTCATTGACTTTCTTGTATGTACCAACGAGATAGGAAGAGTTTAAAAAACTTCTTTTAATTTCTCAAGTACATTGCAATGTTAAAAAAGCAAGTCATAGTTGGCTTACATGTAATCAGAAGAGATTTTTGAATGTGAAATTCACAGTGAGAAAGTAGAGGTTAAGGGCGGTCTTCTCCTCTGGTGAATACCCAAGCAGTCTCCCCCTTCAGAGTGGGGTCAAAAGTAACAAAAGTAACTCATTCACTTAAAACTCTCACTGTAGACCATTGATCTTCAAATGTTCCAGGGAAAAAACCTTACTCAAAATCTAGTCTCTGAAATAACTGCTTTCCACAAAAAGAGCACCCAGAAACACTGTGTAAATGATTAATTTCATTAGAGAAAATACATAACAGAATCCTTCCTCAGTATTGTGAATAATACTTTCATATGCCCTATAATGTTTTACAAAACTTTTCCACACTTTTGAACAGAAAAGAATGTATATTTTCTAATTATTAAGATAAAACTCATAACATTTTTTCACAACTCCTCTTCCTCATTAACTTTTGCAAACCAAGTTGTTCCTTTTTAATGGGACTTCAAATTGCAAATACCTTGCTAAGAAATGCCCTTCTCTGCACTATATCAGCATGACATTTCTAATAGAAAATGCTGACAATCTTGTCAAACATTTTACCTCTCTGCAGCAGAACATAATACTCTGTCCCTCAGTGATAGTTGAGATAATACACCAAATCACTCCAAATTAACCTGTGTTGCACACATTATCACTGAATTGATGTGAAACAAGTAGTAGTAGACATACACTGATGTACATCTAGAACAAAATATTGAGAAACCATACAAAATTCTTCAAACAATGGAGAGGTTGTAATTTAGGTTTTTTCGGTTTTTTGGGTTTTTTTTGGTTTTTTTTTTCAGGGATTATTAGAACAATATGTTTTTCTAAAGAATTGTCTCAGCTTGTACTGGATTCTATTTTGTTTCATTTTATAGTCAAAATTTAGTCTCAACTGCCTCTTGTATTTCTTTGCCTTCAAAACTTAATTTTTCTTTTTACTCTTAAAAAGAAGAAACTTAGCAACAAGTAAAGCTAAAGGACGCCTGTAATACCTCAGTATTATACCCTACAAAACATGTCATGGCAAAAAACTGAAAAATTTTTTTCCAATAAAGCAGAGCACAGATTTAGCTCAAAAACCTTCCTGCTGCTTAGTGCAGTGACTAACGTCAACGTAAGCAGAAGCCCAGATCTGTATCTTACACATGCATCATCTTACTGGCTGCTTTCATCAAGGTCTACATGGTGTTTGATCTTGACCAGAAATTCCATTTTGGCTGTAAGAAATCTATTTACAATTTATATTTTGTTAAAACCAATTTATCAAATCAAATGTCCAAGCAAAGCCCTAATATCAATAAATTAAAAATCAGAATAAAACATAGATTTCTATATCAGATCTTTTATGAGCATATTTAAAGCAGAGAACATCACATTAACTCATTCAATCATCCATGCTATGGCACAGCTCTATATTTCCTTCCAGAAAGATAGTTTATGGTTTGAAAAACCTTTTCCTTCACGAAATGAACAAGGACACAAGAAACCTAATACATCTCTCATTGAAAAATAGCATTCCTACTAAGAAGATAAGTGGTGTCATTTTTGAAAACTGATCCATATTTCTCTAGTAAAAAAATATTTAGTCCTTCAGAAGAAAGGAAGGGCTGGGTTTGCTGACAGGCTTTGTCCTTCCTGTCACCAGGTTTTGCTACCCTTTTCTCTGCTGAGTTCCAAGTTGCTGTGAGTGTGTGTAGCTGATGCCAAGAGAATATGGCATGAGCTGTTCTAAATCAATAGGATATCCTAAAGCACCAGAAAAGAGGGGGGAAGTACATGTAATAAGCATGTGGTTCTGTATTTTCCATGACAACCCTATGCTGCTGTACAGATAAACCAACACATGGCAGTTCTAATCAAGATTATTTGCATTAGAGGAGCTTTCCAAAGTCAGCTAGGAAACATTACAATACCTTCCCAAAATCTTAACTCCGTTCTGTTATTGGGGTTTTTTTCTATTTGGGTTTTAATATAGATTAATATGCAAATATTAATCTTTTTGGTTTACCTTCTTTATACTTATTCCTCTTCTTGTTGTATTTCAAATCAATTGTGTAGAATCAAATAAAAAACATACACCTGGAAGTACAACTGCAGTTACTCTGGTGATATCTTGAGAATTCAAGACTAATCATCTGTTCTTATAGAAACAAAGACCTGTGCTTTACAATACTTCCCATGATCTCTTTCATGTGTGTTCATGTTTCTTTTCTTTCCACTCTGGGGTTTTTCCTTATATTTGGATGGATTTTTTTGTTGTTGTTGTTGTTGCAACATGTAACTGTAGTCTCTGCCTTAACACAGTGTACACTGGAAATTACTCTTCTCTAAGAACCACCACAGATAATGAAAGACTGAAATTAGATCCTTCCTTAGCTTTCACTTTTCCATCCAGTTCACTCAGGCTGTCTTCAGATGTCCTGTAAGTCTTAGTGGTTCTCCACTGAATTCATTCCAGTTTACATATTTCTCTTTTGCACCAAAAGCTGTAGACACAATAGAACTATCTTGAACTAGACATGATATTCTAGATGAAGCCTGCTAAGTGCCAAGTAGAAGGAAATAAATGCTTTAATTTATTTTATTCCATTCTCTTGGTAAAGCAGCCCAACATGTGGTTACTTTCCAACATCATACAGAGGGTCAGACTTTGATCACTGTTTTCAGAGCTAAATAATGCAGTAAATTACCTCATTAAAGGGGTAATTGTTCGAATGGTTCTAGCACTTTTTATGACATGCAGGGAAAAGGGTATTTTCAGATTGTGTAAAACTGTTTTAGGGAGATTGTGATGATGTGGAAGTCTGTTTATGTGAAGTTTCCCAATGGGGGGTATGGGAGGGATCAAGAGCACTGAGAAGGAACAAGCAGGGGAAAAAAGTTATATAGAAGCCAGTCAAGGATGAACAGGCTGCCTCTCAGTATGCTTTTCTGTCTAAACCATGCATTTATCATATTCCCATTAAATCATGTTTCTAAATATTTTCTCTGATTGTACTCCATGTTCCAAGTGGGTAAATGTCAATGATAACAAACTTCTAGCTGAATGGAAAAAGAAAAAAAGTGGACTGACAACAAGCAACTGAAGTGAAAATACAAAGCTCAGGGGCTTGTAGATCCAAGTACCAGCAACTAGAGACCAGAGATTTAGGAGTTACCAATTTATCCAGTGGGTATCTCAGGTCAGCTGCCGTAGAGATCTAAACTGTGTAAGTTTGTGTCATGTCTGACTACTGGCATTTAGAGTGGGACTACAGTTTCCAGGGGCTCATAGGTCCCAGAGAAGACCAGGAAACACAGGAATCAGTATACCTGAAGTCTTCAAGACCATCTACTGCAGTAACACATAGCAGCTGTCCATATATTTCACTGATGACTTCAATGACAATCCATCAGAGTGAAGGACAGGGATCAGGCTTTCCATGGTGCTTATGTTTATGCCACTGCTGTGTGCATTTATGGGTGTGCTGGTGATGTTCAGGCTGTGTTACCTGCATGGCTCTTGTGTGCACGTGTTGGGAGCGTGTATGTACACACTTTTGGAGAACACATGCTTAGCCTTGCTGCCAGCTGGACATAGTGACACAAAACAGCTGCAGCCTCACATCTTGCATGATTCAGCAACTTCCTACAGTACTAGGGTTTGGCTGGCCAGTATTTGTCCCCTCCATCTTCCTCCTAGCCTTTCTTGAAGGATGACATGAAACTTGCTTTTCCAATTATTTGGGAACCCTCTGAATGTTCTTGACCCTTCAAAGTTATAAGAGGGACCTCCCAATGACATCAGCCAGCTCTACCAGCCCACTCCAGGGCATGCAGCTTGGTCCCAGGGACTTGTATACCTGAAATTAGACAGGTGTCTGACACCTTCCTCACCACTGCACGTAGTATGTTTTCCTCAAACTCTGCAACTAGGTGCACAGTCTTGGGAGGCCTGAAAGGAAACCTTGTCAGTAAAGACCAAGTAAAAGAAGGCACTAGATGGACTTCTCATTTGGTTCTACACCACCAAAACCATTTAGAAGCAGACTCACATTTTGGTTGATCCTTCCCTCAGTGCACTGTACATGTAAGTGCTTCTAGCCACCCTTCACATGCTAGATTGTGCTCTGCTTATTTGCAAGCAGAATATTTAAAATGGATTGACAGTCATGCTTTGTAGGCAACAATGTAAATTTTTGTAATAGAAAAAGGCCAAGTACAGTTTTAACTTCAATTATGCCATGTTTTTCTGGTTTTTTGTTTTGTTTGTTTTTTTAATTCTGCCAACAGATATTCAATTTCTAATGCTTGGAAATGTCCAGAGGGCAATAAAAATGGTCAAGCTCAATTATTTTCTTACATGCAAAGAAATAATATAGGACTCTTCAGGATGTCATAGAGTTAACTTAGCCAGGGATAAAACAGAGAGTCAGGTGATATTATGGTTCAAAAGGAGAACTGAACCAGTATTTGGAAGATATTTTAAAAACTACTGAAAACTCTAATCACTGTAGATTCAGGAAATCCTGTGTGCTGAGAACAGTTAGAGAGAAGATCTCATTTATGTTTGATCTCTTTTTATTTCTCCCCAGCTTCTACTTAAGGCTACCACTGGGATGCTGAACTGGACAGATCCTGGGTCTGAACTGATGTGTACTTCTTTATGTTCCAGGTTTATATAATTCATCCCTAGAATTATATTCAATTGTCTGCCTCTCAACAGTGAGCAACTCTTAGCATCCTCAGAGCACTAACCCAGCAATATCTCCCCATTCAGTAATTAATTTTCACAGTTCTGATTTGTGAACAGAATTACACTCATCCTCTTTTAATCATCCTGACTATATAACACAGAATGGAAAAGATGAATGAAGGAAAAAAACATGCAATCTGATTTTGAATATATGCAAAAATCAGATGTTTAGTATAAAAATATGCAGAGTTTGGATAATGTTTTCAGCTTTTCAGATTCAGAAGACTGCATTTCTAAGAATAAAAATGTGTCAAAAAGATACTAAACCTATATTAAGTGTTTATAGAAAAATCTGATTACTTAACAGATTATACATCAAATGCTTTTTAAAAGACCTATATAATGTACTTTCTTTGGTATTGTCTTCTACTTAAATTCCTGAAATACTTTGTTGGTTAATGAAGATGGTCTCAATAAACAAATGCTTCTTTATAAAGGGAAAGCCTTTCAATGTTCAGGAGTTTCTGAATAAAAATGCTAAATAATTAATGAACTATTCAAACTAATGTTTGCAAATATATTAGTATTCTTTGCAGTGATCTCAGTTTACCATTGGATTACAAGAGCTTTTGCACATTGACTCCTTGAATCTATTACTCACAAATTCTAATTTTTCTTTGACTATTAAAATAGAAAAGCTGAAGTAAGAGAAGTATGTGTCTCTTATCAGTTTAGAATGATATAAGCACTTCTCTTTACATAGGAAGTTAAGCTGTTGAATTCTACAGGATTTGGTGGTTAACCTTCTTTAAGCAGTAGATAAAGAAAATTAAAGAAATCTATGTGTAAATGAGAAAAATATTCTGAGAACATATGAAGATAAAATCCATTGAATATATAGCCCGTACTGAAATGAGATCATGGGAAGTACTTATGTCTTACTATTTTTTCCCTATACCTGTCTGCAATTCAGGAAACAGTTCTTTGATTCTTGCAGTTTTTTTCTCTTATAGTGAAGAGCCACGTCTTCCAGAAAGTTCTATGTACACTTCTAGGGCTTCAACATGAGCAAAAAACACAAGCACATTCAAAATTGTAACACTTTCATTTGCCTAGGAATAGAAAAGGTGTCTTGGGAAATACAACTGAAAATACCATTTCACAGTTCTGATGTGAATTTGTGTGCTACTTTGCATGCATTCTCACACAGTTTTGGGATTCACAGCAAGATTGTGCTCTGCTTATTCGCAAGCAGAATATTTAAAATAAATTGACAGTCATGCTTTGTAGGTAACAATGTAAATGTTTGTAATAGAAAAAGCCCGAGTACCTGCCTGCACTTATCTCACAACGGCAAAGATCAGAGCATGCTGATGTATGCATTTAAAATATCCTTCCATTGTGCCAGATGCTGATGCTGACTGATTCATTGCAGAGAGAAAAAAGCAAAAAGAAAAGAAACAGCACACTATCCCAAATTCACAGATGTTGGACATATTGTGTCTTAGCAGCCATAGTAGTAAATTTGCAGAAAATGGCACAAATTCTGTCTTACAAGGAACCTGTGGGTGTTTATTATGCCTTGAATGAGAATTAAATGCCACTTGCTGTAATCTAATATACCTCAGAAAAAAATAGCTCTTAGGAAGTATCTCCATGAGCCAGAGATAAAAGTTATCATTAGATGCAGTCTGTATCAACCTTCAGTTAAAAGAATGGGCTTTCCCAGAAGCACAGATTACTTTCCCTTCACCCCTTTTCAAAAATCCTTATCATGGTTAGACATATATCAAAATAGCCAGGGAATACCTGCCATAGAGTTGAGGACATGTTAAAGAAATAGCAGGCTGCAAAATTTCACAGATTTAAGTCTCCTAAAGTGTAGTTAAAATCTGTGTTTGTCTATTTGAAATCCAAAAAAAAAAAAAAAACCACAAAAAACAGCAATAAGACATTTTTATCTCAATAATAGCTTTCAAGTGATCAAGACCTATATCTTTATGTTCACATCATTTTGAAACAGAAGCAGAGATTGAGTTCCATTATTCACTACAAAAAAAAACCCAGACCATGAAAAAAAGGAATGTTGTCTGTACTGGATCAGTTTTGCACTGAACACTGTGCTATAGAATTGAATTTATCTTAGATCAATAGTTTCATTTGAACTTTCTCAAAGGCTGCAGCTCTTTTCTCTGTGTTTTTGTGTGAACCTGTTTCTAAACTAATTATGTGGAGCATTTGGCCACAATACTAAAATAAGGTCTCAGAATCAATGCCAGGATCTGGGTGAAATCTCATGGCTGTTACCTTTCTGGTTCTACAAGCAATTTAATATGATTCTGATTTATTTTTATCTTATAGGAAACTTACTAAAGAAGGGCATGGTAAATGTACAAGAAAGGCCTGCTGTGACAGTTCTAGCTTATTTAGTTAGCATCTATGAATAAATAAACAGCTGAGCTGGTGCCACCTTTTATAGCTATTCTTTTTCTCAGCTGGACGTTAAAAGATTATCTCTTTTCTCAGAGCTTTTGCTTTTTATGTGCTCTAGACCTGAATTAACAGGTCATTATTTCATGGGGTTTTTTTCAGGCTGATGTTACAATACAGTAATTGCACAGGCCAGCATGCACATTTCAAGGCTTTTATTTTGGGTGTTTTCAGAGAGAAACAGCCTTGACTGTGATGTGACATTAGTGCAATATTACTATAAATAAAAGTGCAGAGCCATTACTGATAACTGAAACAATGTGGGTGATGCAGACTTTGAAAAGAGACATAAAGTGGCCATTGTTTATTATTCCATTGGAATGCCCTCTAATCTGAGTTTAACAACGGAGGTTTCAGTAGACACCAATCTGTAAGACTTCTGCTTAGCTTCCACATTTATCAGTGATAACACAAACTTCATCTAAACCGTTGTATTTTGTCAGGAATTCGTGTACAAAACAGAAATCTAAATGAAATAATCAAGACAGAGCATGAGAACATTGTGTCTTAAGGGCAAGGTGTATGTTATTTAATTTTAACTGTGTTTCTAAGTCTAATTATTTGTATTAAGGTGTCCTGCTCATCAGTAAAACAAAAATAGCAATTATCACTAAAGAAATTTTATGATTATAAATGGTGAGTCAGGGAATCTCCCTTTAAAACTGAGTGAACAAATCAAGCAGAATGAAACCATACTCAATGTAATCCTTAAATTGAAACTGGGATTTCAAGTAGGCCTAAGGGAAACAGAACCATTCCTGTCAAGTATTCCTCTGCAAGCTTCGACAGGATGCAGGATTCAACCAGATTTTACCCTATTATAATTTTAGGTCAATAAACCAGCAGATTTTTATTAAGAAACTAGAAAAGTGTGGGGGTTTTTTGGTTGGTTGGTTGGGGTTTTTTTCATTTGTTTTGGTTTTTGTTGGGGTTTTTTGGTTGATTGGTTGGGTTTTAGGTTTTTTGTTTGCTTAGTTTGGTTTTGGTGGTTTTGTATTTGTTTTTTGGGGTTTTTATTTGTGGTCAAGGGGAAATATTCTCTGGGTATTAAATGATGAGCAGCTTTAGGACAATAACATCTCAACCATTGTTACTATTTCTCTTCCAGTACTGAAAGGCCTGTACATTTTGAATACAAAAGGAGGAAGTTGTAAGTTTTCTTCAGGAATGATAACAAGCTGAGGAATAGTGAAAATTCAGAAGGGAAGATGACAGTAGGCCAGTTAGCCAAAATGTGATTATTTTATTCTGTATCCCTAAGTCTTCCAGTAATCCCTTCTTCCCGGTTGCCACATGTACTAGTTCCACAGTGAAAGAAATACATTCACTGGAAGAAAAGTTAAACATTGATATTTGTATTGATTTAATACTTCTTAAAAGTAGTCAATAATAATATTCCCTGCTGGATTGTGGTGGAACAGCATTTTTATTGTCACTGTAGTTCTGTTTGGGTTTTTTGAATGGCTTTTATGCAGCGTTGATTAAAACAGTACTATTGCAAAAGATGGTAGAAGAGTACAGTTATTTCTGTATTTTCTGGGCTCATTTATGGGTACTAGAGCCTAGGGATAAGTCCTTCAACTCAAAACATTGTGGGCTAGACAGATAAAAGAGAAAGAAGCAATATCCTCACTTTTTAGTAGCATTTTGGGTTTGGCTAATGTGAACTACTGAGTAAACCTGTTCACAGTAGTGCATGAAATCACTTTTCACTGAATATGAACATATACGATACTTCCTGAAGCAGCTTTGGAAAGGAAACTTAATTCTCTTTAATTCTCTTTGGGTGACAAGTATCTTTCTTTGGAATTGTGGTTGTTTCATAAATTTGAAACTGTATCCACATGTGAAATAAAGAATTTACATGTTTTTATGTAAAATCATTTCCTGCTTTTACAATAAAGATCTATTAATTTTAGCAAGTACAATAAGTGCAAGTACAATAAGTACAAGTACAAAAGTAAATGTGTACAAAATGACAAAAATAATGGTTTGGGGGAACAAAAGTAGGATATTAATAATAGACACAGAACACAGAAAGTATGTTTTACTCATTATGAAAGACTTAGAGATTTCATAATTTTCTTTTCATACTCAAGAAAAAAAAGACCAAAACAAGATTTTTAACAATTGCCATGGAACTAGAAGCCAAGAAATACCAATTCTCTTTTGGCCTCCTGCTTATCATTGGAAGAAAATGAGCACCAAGGAACAAGTTGAGTAAAAGGTGTCACATAGACAGTCCTGATTATTGGTTTAGCCTGAGTAGATAGGTACTATTTATTTAATATCTTTTTACTTATTATTTTGTTTTATTAAAAGGACTTATTTGACTACTGTCACTAACAATATATCCTAAGATGTAGGTTGAGCCATGCTAAGGTTGTTATGGGTCCTCTTAATTTCTAGACTTGAAAAGAAGATGAAATTATTTCTTTTTAAGCTGTCAAGAATGCACCAGGTCTTCTCAAAAATGTCATCACCCCACTGCCTACGTACTCTGGAGACTATTTAACACTGCAGGGAGGAGAAAGTAATAGAATATTGCATTAACTGTTCTTGCTGTTATTCAACCATGAGGAAGTCTGAAACACCTGAAAAGATATGACTGGTCCCAGTTGGATAATACTGTAGTTTTACTAGTAAGAGCTAAGGCAAGGAGCCAAAAAAGATATGAGCATTCTCAAATCAGAAGCATCTAAAATTGAAATTAGAGAGTAGACAAAAAGCAGGCTAGCAGCCAGAAGCTCACACAGAAATTCTTCCAGGTCTTGTACAATCACGTTTTATCTGTTGCATACTAAATATATCTAACATTTTATTTCATCTCAACAGTCTTTCAACGGTAAAGCAACCCTGTTGAAAAGTAATTAAGGTGAAATACCATAAAACTTTGCTTCATTTAAACCTTCTTTTAAGGTTTTTTAGTCTTGCATGAAGGCAAGTATACATTTATTTACCTGTCAAACTGCAGGAGCTGGTTTACAATAAGAAAGACTTGAATGAGAAGAAGTGATTGATGAAGGGAAAAGGTCAGTTTCTTTATAATTATTATCAACAGAGAGAAGCAAGAACAAAGCAAACTGAGGTTGTGTCACATAGCAAATAAAACTTCAAAATGAACATTTTAATATAAGGCTAGCAAAAAAGAAAGGTATATTAAGGTGTATTTAACTTTATTTTCTGTGTTATTATTATTTTTAAGGCACAGCAGTACTTCAGAATTGTGTTTGAGGTACTGGCCTACAACATTTGACCACACTTACAGTACAAGTGTAAAATCAATTTTCTGCACTCCCATTTATCTCAGTACTGATTTTAGCTGGCTCTCTAACAGAATGACTCTACTGGAGAGGTTATTTTACTTCAGAGTGGCATTTCAGAAGCCTTAAATGGTCTGAAGAGATGGCATGTGACCTTTAGGAATATTTTTAACTCTACTTTCCTCTGAAGAAGAATTATTTAACCCTGTGTGGTTATATGAACATAAGTCCCTCACTTTTCCCTTTGTGGATCTCAAAATATGTCTGCCATTGACTTGTTTCAGCATAACTAACTGTTGACCATACTGAATTTTTTAACAGAAGCTGAGGTTGAAAACTAGATTGAAGGTACTTATCTGCTGCTTTTTGGGGGGAACATTTTGAGAAGATAAATTTGTTTCATTTATAATTGTGCAAGTCACATCTCTGCATTCTCAAACTTTATGATATTTTTGTCACTGTTATTAATGTAGTGCTGGTGTCTGTCCAAAAGAAATTAAAACAGAGGCTGCTGATTAATAACTCCAGTTTAAAACAAAAAGGAAGAAATTAGAAATTCTTGACTATACTGTATTAATCAAAACTATCACCAGTCCTTTAGAATACCTCCTCGGACAAATAAGTGGCTCAAAAATAAATTCAGATCATGTCTAAAAGCACCTGATAACACTAGAGATCAATATCTAATTAACCCTGAGCAATGCTCTACTACAAAATTGGCTACCTAGCAAAATATAATGGACAGCAAAACAAAAAGAAATATAAGCAAGTACTGGGTGCATATGACTAAGTGAGAGAAATATAAAGGAAGAAAATATGTCATCATGCACAAAGTTTGTTAATAAATGGGTTAACAATCCAACAGAGTTTTGACAAAAGGAAATCTTGAAGACTTAAAAGCAATGTAGAACCGGACTACAACAACGTGAGAATTCCTAAGAATTACTTGAAGTACTCCCCCTGTACCTTTGGATACAGAAGAAATGAAAACTCTGTAACAAATAGGATAGCTAAAGAAAAGTCTTTCTCTTTCCAGTAGTGCAACTACAGAACTAATAGGCTTTAGTACAAAAAGGCTTCCAATTGAATTCTCAGTTTTATCAGGCTACAGCAAATTTTGTAGATGCTCTGATGTGATAAAACACAAAGATATTAAATGTATCATCATTCATAGTTTAGAGGTTTTGTGGTCTAGTCCTCACTTATGTCATACTTAAATTGTAGCCTGGCTGAGCAATTCAGACTTCAGACTTTTAGAGAACTGAACTAGGACACTCAATTCTATCTGTAGCAAGTACAAAAGGAGGACTGCTGCAAGGGCTATCTCAGGAGTTTAACTGCTTCACTCTGAAGAGCTGTTCTCTGGGGTTTCCCATAGGCACCTGGGTACAAGACAGGTTTCCTGAGAGGCAGCTGAGTTGGATCCCAGTAGCTATGACCTACAAATGTCTTTACCTTTTTTGACCAAAGCCTGAACTGAACTAAGTCAAAATTATTTTCCAGGGTGACACTCTATTTTGAATTTATTTTCCTACCCTACAGAACACAAATTTTCATTTTCCTAAAGGGAGAGAAATCTCCAGTCATATATTCTGCTGAGTTAGTGTCCCATATGCAGGAATTTTCTGTAATTGGTGTAGTACTTTCAGCCTCACATCTCAAGTTCACGACTTCTGTAAGTAAAACCTCATTTAAGGAAAAGATGTTCCACAGGACTGCCACATTGAAACTACTCCCATGCTAATGCTTTTTCACAGTGTAGTCAGGACCCACTCTAATACCATTAGGCTTCATTTAATTTCCTCTCCTGTTAGAAATATGTCACAGAGCATCACACTGATATTTAGAAAACTAAATGCAAATTTAAACACTTTCATGGATAGTTTTCTCATTTATTCTTGTGTCAACACTATCCTTTTATGCTACAAGCTCTCTTCTATCTAAGGAAAAAAAATAAAATCTTAGCATATGCTTTTTCAGATGTGGCAATTTCCATAATGTCCTTCCTCTTAGCCATCCAGCCTTTTTCTTCTCTTCTCAACATCATTATCCTATGTGAAAGAAAAATATTTTTTCAGTTATTACTATACCTTAATCGTCTTCAGTCTTGATCTTATAATTTGTGTAATGCATGCAATTCTTAAATTTAATTTTACATATTTCTTATATTTCTACAAATTTGTACTAAAAAAGCTTTTGGTCTCTGATTTATTTGCCCTTGGCATATTGCAATCGTACTTTTGGTTATCAAGACTGCAGTTTTCTATGTTGATCTACTTTTATTTTAGTTTTCACAAGCTCTTTTCAGTTAAGTATATATAAGTATACTTAATATATACATCTCTACTAGGCAGAAAACAAAATACAAACTTATGAGACTTCAGATTGTGTTAAATGATACATGATAAGGTACTTCTAAATTCCAGGAAGAAGCAAGAATGTGATCAAATTATGAAGATCTGTGTCCTATCCTACAAGTCCACAACATTTTGGTAAGTAATAGACATTTTAACAATTACACATTTATATCTCTTTTTAAAGTGGCCCATGAAGCCCGGCTTGGATCAAGGAATATCTGACATTATACAGGGCAGCCTAAAAGAAGTTCAGAAAATTTTGGTGAGATTGCCCACTTCAAAAATTATATTTTAATTTATAGGTCTTGCTGAATAGTGGTTGCAGCAGTTTCAAACAAAGGTCCCACTAGTCCAGCAATGGCTCTCAGCATAGAAATGTGACTGCCCAAGAAAGAGCATAAAAATTGGTTAACAATATCTAGTATTTCCTCTTAAGTGTTTTCTCCATCACTGAGCACCTGCAATATAGTAACTGCCTGAGATAGAAGTAGCCAGTAGATTTTTATTCCTCTGTGCACACCTGTGCACAGTTTCTCTCGAAGCAATATAATGAACTTGTATTTGCAACATATTCTGGTAAAGAATTCTCTGTCTCCAACACATATGACTTAAATTGCCCCTACTACTGCCACTATATCCAAATTTGCTTTGAATCTGAAATTCAGATCCAAGTGACTTGCCAAGGATCCTGAAAGTTTGTTTTAGAAGGTCTTTGTTTTTTGAGGCACGGGCATTAATTTATCTATGTTGCTGTCTGTCAGACTACAACCATTATGGCTTTACAAGAAAATAATTGATTTTGGAATTGGTGATGTGCTCTCCACTCTACTAATGCTCCTCTAGTAGCTACAGTAGCATGCAACAAATGAATATTTTCTGCAGAATAAAAGTGTATTTATCCCACATGCACTATATCACTGAACTTCACAGACAGACTCTTGTTATTCACTGTCCCTCCCAGATGGCTCAACAAAGGACTTGAAAGTGTGTAGTCTAACCTGTGTTCCCCATTCATCCTGCCAGCTTCCATGAGTATGTGTGTTGGATATGCTAATTTATTTCAGATGCAAAAGTATCAGTACCATGCTTTTTCTTCCTTTTTTATCACACTACATTACATGCAAATATAATTTGGGCAAACTCACATTTTATAATTTTTTTTTTGTTGTCCATAGAGAAAGGCTCCCATAAAGTAGACAAGCACAGTTTTTAAACTGGAAAATCTTTATCAGTTTAGCCAAAGCTCAAGTCTTTACCTATTAACAGGACATGCAGGCCCTTACATATGTTCCCTTCATTCAAGTATTTTAAGTTTTGCGAAGTTAGAGGTAACATGGTCATGGTGCCTTCTTCTTCACTAATTCAAATAATACATCAAAACTGGAAAATATTCACCAGGAGCAAGTTATGTGATAGATTTCTGACCCGCAAGATTTCAGATGTCAGTTCTTTAAGTTGGTAGAAGAACAACATCTGGTTGTTCCAGATGTCAGTTCTTTAAGTTGGTAGAAGCCAGAAATAGAAAACTATTTTCAATAGCAAAACACTTCTTTGGAAGAGTTGGAGAATGTGGCAATAGATGTTTTACACTAGCCTTGGAGCTTGGTGAGTCGTAGATGCAAACTTTTAAAGTGTTGGCCCAAAATGCTGATTCAGCACACTCAACCAAACATACCTAAAGCTAAATTAACCTAAACCCCTACCCTAAACTTAGACTCTAAACTCCTTAGTTCACCATCAAGCTTTCCACATGCCTAAACTTAGGCACTCCACTTTTTTTATAACACCCTGCTGGAGAATTATGTGCCTGTCTCCTAACTCACTCCATTGCCCTCCGGAGTTTAGATATCAGAGAGGTAACAACTTTTTGCTTAACAGCCCAGGGTTTGTATCTGCTGCCACAATTCTGGTCTTAGGGATAGCCCCTCCTCAGAGGAATGTCAAAGTCTTGAGGAGGCAGAAGATCAAAGGGCAGCAGATGGAGAAGGAGTCCCAATATTTTCTTACATGTTCAACAGCCACAGAAGCAGCAGTCAGTTATAAAATGTCAGATAGAGAGCAAGCAGGGAAACACAAATATTAGTCTAGGAAAATGGTCAAGGGAAAAGGAAGAGTTCCAGATCTGTGACCTATTGGCAGGAATTGGTCTTCCTTTTATCCAGTAACTATGAATTCAAATATAGAAACATGCTGGCACTCCTATGGCACGACCTAACCCTAATGACACTAAGTCATAGTTAAATACATGACTTTGTACAACACTAATCACAGTATGATTTTTTGTGTCTGCAAAAAATCACTTTGCAGCTCAGAAAGCATTATACTGGAAATGACCACAAGGTACAACCAACCTAATTTTCTGTCCCTCTCTGTCACACTATGTCAAGCTGTCTTTCACATAAGGTCATATGTCAGAGCCTAGCAAAGTAACGAAGTATTTTGCAAAATATTTCTCTTGAGTCAAATCCTCTCTTGAGGATTTGGTTCCTCCCTCTCACAAAACAGGAACAACAGGAAATTAATCAATATTAATAAAGAAAATCAGCTATACCTATGAAAATATGTCAAACTCTGTGTATATGTACTTTATTAAAAATGCAGACCTAGAAATATATGTGTAAGTAATTCTACACATCTGAAAAAATTCTTCCAGAATTAATTCTTCCAGAATTATCTTTGTTTGATGGTAAAAATATAGCTATTGGGCTTTTTTTTGCACTACACACATAGGTAAATTATACAAAACAGTTTGCAACAGTTGATAAAAGTCGTTAGCATTTTGCATTGCCTCTGTTTCTTCCATGTATTGTAGCCACACATTTTTAAGCACAAATAATTTTGAAAACATTGTCTAACTGAAATGGCATGAATAATGGCTAAGTCAATAGTGTGAACTGAATAATTGTTCAATTTAGCATATATTTCTATTTAGGCTCCTCAATCAGTAAGATACCTGTGATTTAAGAAAAAAAGAAAAAAAAAGAAAAAAATCAGCTTCTTCATAGGTAATGAAAGTCCTACTAGGTACGTCTAGAGTTGCATTATCAGGGTCACCAAGAAATCTATTACACTAGTGCAATAACCTTGAAACATTTTATTTAGCTTTCAGTTGTTCATTGTTTTTCAAACAAAACAAACAAACAAAAAAAAGACCCTGAAGGTCTCCACTCAGAAAAATACGGCATTGTCAGTAGGTATGGACTTACCTTAACAATTGTCTTAATTCGGCCTGTATTGAATTGGGTTTCCTTTAATGTAGAAATCTAAATGTTAATTTCCCCAGTTGGTGAGGAAAGAGAGGGAGGTTCTTCAAAAGACAGGTCAGAGAAATTATCTTGGGACAGATTCAGTTCCCTGTGAAGATGCCTATCTCTTTCTATTGAATCATGGAATCATTAAGGCTGGAAAGACCACTGAGTCCAGCCTTTGACTGAACCACCACTACAGTCGGTGCTAAACCACAGCACTCAGTGCCACATCCAGTTGTTTCTTGATCACTTTGAGGAATGGCAGCTCCACCACTTTCCTGGGCAGTCCATTCCAATGCTTGACAACCCTTTCAAATAATAAAATCTTTCTGAATTGACTATGATTGATTATAGAGGAAGCCTGAACAGCTGGCTTAAATTAAATGTTCAGCTTGGCAAATTTTAGAGGTAGGGGAGGTGAGTCCAGGTACAGGTCTCCAGGTACTGAGGGTCCTCATTTTACATCCTGTCCCATTAGCCCTTTGCTCCAACAGGAATTATACTGACATTATATTGGTACTGATCAGAATGAGTTAGGAGACCAGAATCTGGGCTGAAGGGTTGAAAAATTGTTGCAGAGGAGTCCTTGGGAAAACTCTGGTTCTGTACAGGTCAGTAGCAATTCTTGCCTGATAGTTCTAAGAAGCAATGCAGAGTTATGCTGTCCATAACCTTACTCTGTGTCTAAGCAATGCATTTCAGCCCCTGGGTAGTAACAATAGCAGATGCTTATTATATTTAATTATTAACCATCAGCTCTTTGAACTTATCACCTTAGTCTCTCAGCACCTGCGTGATGGATGGCAAAATTCCCATAATTTCCACTTCCATCAGTCAGTAAGTAAAAGGTGAGCATCTGCTAGTGCTCACCAACCCCTCAGGATATATTCAGCTATCATTATGATTGCTCCTAATGGTGTTTTACACAAAATAAGTCAGGGTGAAAAAGGCATGCTAGGTTACTTTACACATATACAATGTCAAAGTATTTATTGCCCTGCACATGGCAAATTTTAAATATAAATAGATAATACCAGTAGTACATTTATTATTAAATTTAATATTTATGCAGTGACATAAATTTACATGTTCTTTTTTCTGCTTCTGTATTTTAGAATTGATCAGAAGCTTTAGTTAAAGCAAGGAAGGAAAAGTCGGGAAGCTGCAGGGAAGCTGTACTTTACCCTCTCTTGGTTTTTCTGGTCTTAAAGGTATGTCCACACCACAGAGTGAAGAAATCATCTTTGAAACTGTAAGCAAACTAGGATAAGTTCTCATTATGCCATTAAGAAAGCTGGTAAATTCTGCTCAGAGTTAGGACTCTGACTGAAATGCAGAACCTACAAACATGGATATGTTGCCTTCAGGACTCAGGTTGCCAATACAGCTCTATTGGCATCTAATGCATATTCTCTGCATCAGTGCATGCCCTTAGGTCAGAATACCTGCACCTTCCCTCACTGTGCCACAAGAAGGAGTTTGGAAGGTGCTTAAAGCAGCAAAGAGTCTCTTCCAGCCATCCCTTTCCATGAAGCTGAGTCACAGGGAAAATTTGACTATTATGTGCAATTTTATAATTTAAAATCTGATTTTCTCTCAAAGTATTTTCATAAATTAGGCCAGAATAATGAAGCAGTTTGCATCAGAGTCCTCTGGGAAACTTTCAAGGCAGCTACTGCCACATTCTCTCCCAAGACTACACCCCCAAAGAGATCTCATTGCTGAGAGAGTACCATATTCCCTTGCTTCATACATGATGTGAAAATTATCTAGAAAGTCACATTACTGATGTCTTGTAAGACTCAGTAATGAAGCCTGGAATTCATGTGAGACCAGTGCTAAATGTTGATGCAGTAGCACACCAATAAACACAAAGTGTTGCAAACTTCTGGTGAGTTCTGAAGAACCCCTACCTTTCATGCCTGGCAAAATGGGAATAAAATAGCCACTTAAAATCTGAGCAATAACCTTTGAATATTGCACACAGGTCATGGCTGGGTATAGAACAGAATTGTGCCATCTATTCCTGGTGCACAGCTGGTGATACAGCCAGGAGTGCAAACACACACACACACACACACACACACACACACACACACACATCATAGATCAAGCCTGAAGGCAAACTTTGGTAAGACAAAAGTGCAGTATAAGGAAAGCAATTTCCCAGACATAGTCCTTTGGTAGTAGGCATATAAATCATGAAATCTCTATGACTGCCCACCAGACATGAAGCTGTGTACAATTTATGCTGAAAATTTATTATTGTTAAAGAACAGACTTTACATTTTTAAATGCTTTCATAAGTATATTGTTAAACACCCGAATGGGTATCGAAAACATGATTTTTACATTCATAAGCATATGAAAAAATTATTTTTCCAATTCATTAATTGGGAATTATTGTAAGTGATACAACAGTTTATCACTTCTTATACCCCCTATAAACAAAAAAAAAAGTATAAATTATAAATTCAGAAACTGAGGAGACAGCATAAGTATTTTTTGAAGTGCTAAGAAGATGTTTGGAAACCAGTTGATAAAAGTTGTGACTGTGGTAAGGACCTTCTTCAAAGAGGCAAAAGGAAATCTCAGTATTTGAGAGACTCCTGCATTCCCTGTTTTTTGGGGTCAGTCTCCTCCTTTAGGAAGAGCTCAATGAGTCTCTGATGGAGTTCCCCTCTCCTATTCAAGGATGCCTCAGCAAGACAGGGGCCTTTTGCAGAATAGTCTCCCTGAGAGACCCCTGGCTGTGAAATTTCTGGTCTATGTCTTGACAAACTTTGTTCATCTCAAACAACTTTTTTCAACAGCCGCTGAAAGAGGAAAAGATGTTTCAAAGCCTGTGTTGACATTTTAGAAGGTTTCCTACTAGTTACAGCTTAATTAACTTTATGACAATGTTTAAGTTATGATATGGCCTTTCAGAAGTAATTTGAGGGTATTTTCCATTGTTTGCATGAATGTCTCAAGCAAGACAGGCAATTAAAATAGAGATTGTACCACAACAGTGAAATTACATATCAGGGATCTTCTGAATATATGACAGGGTTATTTTTAAACTCTATGAAAGATGTTCTGCAGCTCTACAAAAGATGTTAACTCTTCTTGGTTACCCCACACTTCAAGCAAATATGAAAATCCCTGTAAAATTATCACATGCTGCAAAACCCCTGATCAATACCTGTCGTCTATAATAAAGACATCCAAATCTTAATTTTATTTAAAACAATAGAAGTGATACTGAGATTTTTCTCAAATTCACTTTGCTATTTGTTACCATAAAATCAAAAATGCTTTCTTCTTCTACAGCATTTCTGTCACTCTTTGTCTTGCTTCTTACAAAAGAAGCTGAATGTAGATGTTGGCTTTTGTGTTCTATGATGTGGTCCATGCATTTTAGAACCCCAAATCTGGGGTTTTCAGAATATGCTAATTTTATAAATTTATTTTTCCTGTGTTGCTTAGTTCTCTGAAGATGCCCAAGCAATCCAAAAGTAATCTCTAAATGAACGACGGCGAATTTAAATTTTTCCAGAGTACTATTTTATGCTGGTAGATATTTCACACTTACCAAGGGTATATAGATTGATTTGCAGTTTAAAATTTAATAGATTTTTTTTTCAGGGTCTGTCTGTATGATTTAAAATGATCATTTTTTTCCAGCAGTTTTTCTACTCATCTTTCCCAGCTACTGCTGAGTCAGAGAGTTCAGACTGTTTAATTGAAAATGAAGTAACAAGTCTTTACAGCCACATCAAAAACCAAAAAGAGTCAATGGAAAGACATTCTTTGACTTAATTTAGAAAGCCATTCCAAAAGCTTTATGCATATTCAAAGCATATTTATTAATATAATTTAAAACTCCCTCCCAAATCCTGCTATTACACAATCTTAGCTAAGCATAGGCAGGTTAGGCCTGCTTTGCCTAATTATTCTTATTTTCCCTTGATTTTCTGACCTTATTTTTAGAAAAATAATTCTTTTATCTTAAGAAACATTTGCCTTCATAAAAAGTAAAATCTCTCCGACTTATTTAAAGTGGCAACAAAGCAGCAGCACACTAGAGCAGGGGGTCACACAAGAATTGTAATGAGGTCCTTTCTCAGTCAAGGGCTGTCCCTGTTTGCCCTTTTCCAAAGTCAGCAGCCTGGGAGCATCACTGCTCCTCCACTGCCAGCCCATTCAGTAGGTCCCCACTGAACTCAGAATGCCCTCTGTGCTCTCTGTGTGTACTGCCAAGCCCTCAGTGCCATCTAGTCACGGCACCTGGGCATTAGGCCCTTGAGAAGAGTCAAAATTAGGCAGTCTGGAAGTCCTACCTCACTGGTACAGATGGCAGAGATGGTTTTCAGTATCCCTCTGGTATTGTGTTAAAGCATTCAAATGAGACCACGAAAAGGATGCAGAAAGACACTTAGGTTTGTAAGAAACAAAGAAAGAGAAAGGTTGCAATTGGAAGAAAGTGAAGCCGGATTTCCCTTTGTTTACAAGAAAAGCCTTCTCCTACAAATTATTTTGGTTTTGCCATCTGAGAACTGACAGAGAGTGAAAGCATCGTTGTCCTATTTTCAAACAGTAGAGCCAGATGACAGTGTAACAAAATAAATAAATGAAATGTCATTAACAATATTAACTGCTATTTTTTTAGAGTTGTGGCACTTAGTGTTGTAGAAATACAGCTGTGGCCACTCTAGTCAACAACATTGTAGATATACTTTCCTGCGCATAAATTTTGCACTGTTTATCAAATTCTTATCTAATATGTGTTCCCTTATGAAATAATATAGAAAAAGACAAAAGGTGAAGAGAAAAGAAGAGAAATTTCATTTTTGTGTACAGTCTATATACAGTAGAGCACTGCCTTGATTCTTCTATGGGTTCTTCTAACGCAAAACCCTGAGGCCTCTTACCATCTAGAAGGAAGAAAACCCATGTTTTCCTGGGTTTATTTATGAGTACAACAGGACTTCATTTACTTGTACCCATGCAAGGAAAGACATAGGAAATGACAGAGTAAATGAATGCTTTGTAAACCAGAATTTTATTTCATTTTCTAATTGTCATTTGTTTTCATTTATTTGCAGCAATACATCATTATACTGTTGCTGTTATTTGTCTTGATACTGCTGCCACCTTAGTAAAAATCAGTTTTGAATAAAACCTCAAACCTAAAGTATTATCCTCATTAAAGGGGTATATTGGTGCCTAGAAATATATAAAGATTAATAAGTGAAGGAATCCTTTCTACAGCATAGGTCACTTTTGCAAAGTCATTAGGAAAATGGATGTTCAAAAGTATGTTGTTCAGATGTCAAACACACTGATAAATGCTTTGGGGAATGACATGTAAAGTGGCATCATAATAATGATATTGAGTCTCAATAAATCTCTGTTTCTAAATCTTTAGTGGGAAATAAGAAAGTGACGGGTAATGTTTTAGGTTGGAAGTGTTCTTCTCCAAAACACAATTT